>RWGY01001126.1:0-41661 GCA_007726485.1 Eragrostis curvula | reverse complement strand
TAGTCCGAAAGGGCGGCGGAGAGGAGAGGAGAGGAGAGGAGTAGAGAAATGAGGGTTAGGGTTTCGGGGGAGGGGTGCGGCGGTTTTATACCAACATAATTGGGCCGGTTTTGGGCCAATTAGATGGGCCGGGAGGATGCCGCCGCGTAGAGGACGAGGTCACTGACATGTGGACCGATAAAAGTGTGGAGCCCACACGTCAGTGACCGTGGGTCAACAATACGCGGTTGAAGTCGCCGCGAATTTGTAGTGGCGCCCGAAATCTAATCCGCCGCTACTATTTATAGCGGCGGATCGGACGCGAGCCGTCGCTACAAACCCTAGATCGCCGCTAAAGATGGCTCCCCACCACCGCCGGGGTCCCTTTGGGCCCCATGGCCCCCGTCGCCGGACCCGGAGCCGCAGCCGGATGAAGACCCGGAGGCGGAGGTGGAGGAGGACGTCGACGCGGCGGTCGACGTCGATGGGGTGGAGGTGGAGGCAGAGGTGGAGGAGGACGTCGACGCGGCGGTCGACGTCGCCGGGGTGGAGGTGGAGGTGGAGGCGGAGGCCAGATGGGGTCTGCCGCCGGAGGTCCTGTCGGCCCCGTGGGGGGATTGGCCGCCAGAGACGGATCCGGTGCCATCCCCATGGCGCCCCTGGACGCCGGAGCCGGAGCCGGTGCTGTCCCCGGAGGAGCCGGCGTAGTGCCCGGCGGCGTATATATTATATATAATAATATATATATATATATATATATATAATAATATATTATATATATATATATATATTATATATATATAATATATATGTATATATATGTATATATATATACATATATATAATCTATATATGTATATATAATGTATATCTATATATATATTGTATATATATATATATATATATATATATGTATATATATATATATATATATATATGTATATATATATATATATGTATATAATATATATATATATATATATATATATATATACGGCAGCGCTATTCTACACCCTAGGTGTAGAATAGCTATTCTACACCACGAGCCAACCAGGCGCCATCCCGACCGAGCCAACCAACCCAATCCCCCCCGCCACCTTCCCGCACCCGTAAACCCGATAAACCCCCATGCGCTCCCCCCGAGGCCCGACACAACCTACCTGGCGGCGCGACTCCCGATCCATCCCGGCCTTCTTCGTCGGCGCCGCGGGAGCGGCGGCGACCCCCGCCGCGGCGCGCCTCCAGGTCCGTCCCGGCCTTCCTCGTCGGCGCCGCGGGAGCGGCGGCGACCCCCGCCGCGGCGCGACTCCCGATCCATCCCGGCCTTCCTCGTCGGCGCCGCGGGAGCGGCGGCGACCCCCGCCGCGGCGCGCCTCCAGGTCCGTCCCGGGCTTCCTCGACCCCCGCCGCGTCGTCCCCGAGAGGATCCCAGGCCTCCATTGGCATCAACGCTCGCCCCCAATCTCTGAGGATCTGCGGCCTCCATTGGCGTCTCCTTCCTCGCCCAGATCCAGAGCAGCGCGAGCTTCATCCCTGCTGGAGCTCAAGGGAAGCGCGAGACCACCCGATCTCGGGCTCCATCACTGCTGCGCGCCATTCGTTCTTCTTCCTCGCTGCTCCACTGCCCCCCAGTTGAAGCTCCTAGGTACCTAATGTCCTAGCAAATCTGAATCGTAATTACTGATGCAGTAGCAAACGTTGTTAGCTTGTTCTTCCCTCTGATTTTACTTTGCGGATACAAAATTACTGGAGAAGGTTCATCGAATATGCGTTAGCAAGATGTTGTTGGATAGTTCATCGAATCAGGAAACATAAATTTTAAAATTACTGATGAGGTACATAGACGCCAAAAATAGTTAATCTCCTCCATGCTCCTCACAGTTAAAATTACTGGTGTGCTCTTGTAGTTTGGCGAGCGTTGAACAAAACGTAATTTGAATGTTAAATTTACTGATGCATGTACTGGTCAAAGAACCTAACTGTTAATCTCCTTTTGACAGAGTTTAATGTTGTTTTGTTCCAGAGTATGTGATAAGATTTAATTTGTTCAATTTCGTGCAGATAGATGGCGATCGGGGATCCTACAGCTGCTGTTGGGCCTAACACCAGAGATGGTGGCAGCTTCATGGGCTCCCCAGTTTCCATCATTGTCCACAATGACGCTCCACAGTCAACCCCTTCGACAGCTCCTCCGACTGTAATATCATCAACATCTGACGCGCCTATAGCAGCAGTCCCTGTTTCATTTAGTCCGCCATGGATAAATGACCCACAAAGGTACAAGGTGATGATCACGCCTCCTGCTCCCTATTGCGCCAGAGCAGCTTGTGACACCAGAAGTAGAGGCTATGTACAGTCATGTGAGTGATATCTCAATTATAAATAAAACATTGGCAAAAGTAATTTTCATAGTGATTAGCAACCTTATTCTGTTTAAACAACAAATTGTGTGCAGGACACGAGGATACATGCAAGATTCATACCCCATCTTGACATGTCCTTTGCGTCCATGGACGACGCATTCAATTTCTATCGTGAATATGCAATGCTTGCTGGGTTTCCTATTAGGAAGAGCAGGATGAGATATAACAAGACTGCTCAAGACATTGAGTGTTCTTTTTCGGGGAAGCACACTAATACACCGGGTGGAGACAGGAAGCGCGGCAAGACTAGTAAGAGGAACGGATGCAAAGCAATGGTCTGCGCACGGCAATCGAAGGACGGTTCTGTGTTTTTCCAGAAAATATCGCTCAACCACAACCACGTACTAACACATTCTCCAAATATGGTGAAGCGGATGAGATCGCACAAGGAGAAGGATCCAGCATTTGGGGAAATGGTAGACATGTTACTAAACAGCAACGTGAAGCACGTTCATGTCATGAATGTACTGAACAAGTCAGTTGGAGGCAACGACAATCTCAACATGACAGAGCGAGACATCCAGAATAGGTACTGCTCCTGAATTTACTGAATGCTATGCTTGTGCTGTGAACTATCATACATGAAAAAGATAATTCCTAAAAGAGCATACGTATTTTCCTGCTGTTGTTATTACAGGAGGGCTGCGCTTGCCCGTGAGGAGGTGACTGATGACATTCCAAAGTTGAAAAAGTTCTTTGAGGAGTGCAAGAAGAACAATCCTCAATTCTTTCATAGCTTTCAAGTGGACAGCAATAATGTAGTGCGAAACGTCTTTTGGAGTCATGCAAGCCAACAAGGTGACTACCAAGGTAAAAAAAAACAAAAAACTCACCATACCATGTCAAAAAGCTAGTGACATGTACAACATTGTACGTCTCTGTAACAGGATTTTTTGTCTTTTGGCAGACTTTGGAGATGTTGTGACATTTGACACCACATACCGCACGAATATGTACAGCATGCCACTTGCAATGTTTGTCGGCTTCAACCACCAGCTGCAAAATGTAGTTTTGCACAAGCCTTAATAAGAGACGAGAAGACAGAGGCGTTTGAATGGGTGTTTGAACAGTTTAGAACCTGCATGGGCGGCAAAGACCCGATAACAATATTCACAGGTAGTTTTTTTTTGTTCCTTCCTTGACATTTCCTGTATGGCCAAGATACTTACTGGTGCTGCAGTCATGACATTTACTGACAAGCTTCATGAATTTTAATGACACAAATGCAGAAATCATGATGCATACTGATACTACCTGTATGTTTTCCTTTATGTTATGCTGCAGATCAGGATACTGCGATAGGGAATGCAATTCACAATTTATTCACAAAGACCTATCACAGATACTGTAGATGGCACATAGTCCGTAAGTATAAGGACCCTCTGAACGTGCTCTACAGTCAACATACAGAACTGTGTGCCGCTCTGACTTCAGTGATAAACAACCCTCTAAATCCTGCCGAATTTGAAAGAGCTTGGGCAGCCATGAAGCTGAAGTTCGAACTTGAGGGTAGAGGGGCCATTGAGAAGCTATACGATGATAGGAAGATGTGGATTGCTGCATTCTTCAAGGAAATCTACTGTGGCCCTGTCTCTTCCACGCAGAGAAGCGAGAGCGTCAACTCAACAGTGAAGGCAGGATACGTCGATAACTCAACACCGATACATGAGTTTGCAAAGTCATTCCTAGATATGTTGGTGCACAACAAAGAGAATGAGGCCAGAGAGAAGTACAACTCACAGGTAACCGCTTAAACAAAACAATTTTCCTTGTTTCGAAGAATTGAATATGTGGTATAAAATTACTGTATGCACTATGGTAGGAAATATTACTGCATAAACTTGTCATAGAAAATTACTGGTTTTCCTTGTTTGGAAGAATGGAATCTGTGGTAGAAAATTACTTTATGGTAGAAATTACTGCTGGTCACTTGTTGGGAAGAATTGAATATGTGGTATAAAATTACTGTATGCACTATGGTAGGAAATATTACTGCATAAACTTGTCATAGAAAATTACTGGTGTTCCTTGTTTGGTAGAATGGAATCTGTAGTACAAAATTACTTTATGGTAGAAAATTTCTGGTGATCACTTGTTGGGAAGAATTGAATATGTGGTATAAAATTACTGTATGCACTATGGTAGGAAAATATTATTGCATAAACTTGTCATAGAAAATTACTGGTATTCTTTGTTTGGAAGAATGGAATCTGTAGTACAAAATTACTGCATACACTTGTGATATAAATTTACTGGTGTTCCTTGTTATGAAATTACTGGCATGTCACATGTATCCACCTAAAAAAAGTTTGATTGAATGAAACTATGTACTGAGCTGTTTAGGCATTGGAAAAGAATAGAAATTTACTGACATTTCTGTAAATTAAATGCAGGCGATAACCCTGCAAGCAACAAACTATGGGTATGACGAACAGTTAGCCAAGCATTATACAAGAAATGTGTACAACAGATTTAAAATGACCTTCCAGTCCAGCACTTCCTTCACGATACGCCCGGATGTTGGACAAACTTGGATACTTCTTCCTCAAACACAAGAAAAACAAATGATACTTTTCCATGGATACAACATAATTTAGGGTAAAAGCAGTTGTCAACACCGAGGATCCTGAGAAATCTATTGTTCAGCTGCGAGTGTATGACCTGGGAACACACAGGTATGCCGTAGAAACCACACTTGTTAAAAAAATGTATGATGTTTTCATGATATTTACTGAATATGCAAAACTGAACACACAGTTTTCTGCCCTCACCTAGTGCAAGCATTCTCACACTTATGTGTTGAGCGCATACCCTCGAGATATATCCTCAAGCGTTACACCAGAGACCCGCACAAAGATACAAGTTTCGATAGACATGACAAGGTGTTTATGGGTCCTGATGGAGACACAAAGGCACATAGGACGGCAACTATACTCCCCGGTCTGTTCAACTGCAACGGTTTGCATAATGTCAGCTGAGGTAAGCTGATGAATAATATGCTTGTTTGTCTTTTATCTTGCTACATACATCTTGCAAAACTTGACACAAATGTATATATATTGGGCAGGCAATGGAGAAAGCTAAGCAAATTATAAGGGACGCTGTTACAGCTCTTGAGGCAATTCCTCCAGATCTGATTTTGCCAACAACACCTAGTACAGCTGCAAATGAGGAAACGTCAGCTGCCCACACCACAGGTGCAACAAGTATGGAATCAGCAAATGAACCTCCTACGGACATCCCACTAGGTGGTGACAACGTGTCAGCAAAGGCCCCACCAATATCAACAACAAAAGGCAGCCGCAAGAGGAACAATGGAGACGAAAGCATCCCGAACCACACTTCCAGCGACCAAAAGAAAAGCAGAAAAGGAGGTATGGTAAATGTGGTAAGCTTTCAACTGGTCCATAACAAAGTCACCTGTGAAAAGGAATAAAGAAAAGCAAGAAGTAGCCAAGAGACCTAGAGGGAGACAAGAGGGAGTGGTCGTGGCAGGGGGACAACAGGAGGCGGTGGGCGGGAAGAAATGGGAGTGGGGGAGTTCATGGTACTGATAATGACATGGAAACCTGAAATGTAAGCTTCAGCATACTATTTACTGAAAGATGGGAAGAAACTGTCATGTTGTGAAAAGTTACTGACATGTATTTATATTTGTAAACAGGAAACGATGAGCGTAAGAACAAGGAGCGCGACAATGAACAGTGGTCGTGGAGGAGGAAGAACAGGCTCAAGGATGAATATTCGAAGCGAAGCCATGTCAAGCCATTTCTTGGACGATGAACAAGAATACACCATGGAGAGTGATGATGCAGAATATGAATATATGTCAGAAGGATAAAAAGCATACAGCAGAACTGTGAATTTATTTTTTTTGCATTCTTTAGTTCATGGATGAAGAAAAAGAGAGGAATAGTTGCAAAACATATAGTTTCATAGATAACTCCAAAAAGTATAGAATTGTTTCAATGCATATTGGTTTATGCATAGAATTGTTAATTTTTCAGAGGATGCTTTATGAAAGTTCGAAATGTCGGTATGAATTTACGCATGTGCAGTGGCGATAGACGAAAATTACTGGCATGTAGATATGAATTTACTGAATCTTTGGTAGTTTTTACTGACATGAAATTCTCCAATAAAAAGATGGTACACTAAACAGAAGCATTTACTGACATTGTTCTGTTAACGTTGACTGGCATTTACATCCCTAAATTCTCCAACAAGGTGGCACACTCAATTCTACAACAAGGTGGCACACTAATTCTCCAATAAACAACAATACTAAATTCTCCGTTGACAAAAACATAAAATCTATGGCAAATAATACTCCCACTAAATTCTCCAACAAGATGGCACACTAAATTCTACAAACAAACTACATCACTAAAATACTGGCATTAATGTTTTAAATTACTGGCACACTAAATTCTACAACTTGTCGCACACTAAATTCTCCAAACAAAAGATTCATCTACAACCCGGAGGTATGAGATGTTAAAGTCCAAACCCAACAGGCTAAACTTAAATTGATATCCATGCATCCCTAAATTCTATGGCACACTACATTCTCCAACAAGATGGCACACTAAATTCTATGGCAAAACACAAACACTAAATTCTCCGACAAAATGGCACACTAAATTCTACGACAAAGTGGCACACTAAATTCTATGGAAAAACAATGACACTAAATAATACTACCAGATGGCACACTAAATTCTCCAACAAGATGGCTCACTAAATTCTATGGCAAAAACACTAACACTAAATTTTCTGAAAAAGATGGCACACTGAATTCTCCAACAAGATGGCACACTAAATTCTACAAACATACCTCCTCACTAAATTACTGGCATTAATGTTTTAAATTACTGGCACACTAAATTCTACAACTTGTCGCACACTAAATTCTCCAAACAAAAGATTCATCTACAACCCGGAGGTATGAGATGTTAAAGTCTAAACCCAACACGCTAAACTTAAATTGATATCCACGCATCCCTAAATTCTATGGCACACTACATTCTCCAACAAGATGGCACACTAAATTCTATGGCAAAACACAAACACTAAATTCTATGACAAAGTGACACACTAAATTCTACGACATAGTGGCACACTAAATTCTATGGCAAAAAAATGACACTAAATTCTACAACCAGATGGCACACTAAATTCTCCAACAAGATGACTCACTAAAGTCTATGGCAAAGACACTAACACTAAATTCTCTGAAAAATATGGCACATAGAATTCTCCAACAAGATGGCACACTAAATTCTACAAACAAACTACATCACTAAATACTGGCATTAATGTTTTAAATTACTGGCACACTAAATTCTACAACTTGTCGCACACTAAGGTATGAGATGTTAAAGTCCAAACCCAACAGGCTAAACTTAAATTGATATCCACGCATCCCTAAATTCTATGGCACACTACATTCTCCAACAAGATGACACACTAAATTCTATGGCAAAACACAAACACTAAATTCTACGACAAAGTGGCACCCTAAATTCTATGGCAAAACAATGACACTAAATTCTACAACCAGATGGCACACTAAATTCTCTAACAAGATGGCTCACTAAATTCTATGGCAAAAACACTAACACTAAATTCTCTGAAAAAGATGGCACACTGAATTCTCCAACAAGATAGCACACTGAATTCTATAAACATACCTCCTCACTAAATTACTGGCATTAATGTTTTAAATTACTGGCACACTAAATTCTACAACTTGTCGCACACTAAATTCTCCAATCAAAAAATTCATCTACAACCCGGAGGTATGAAATGTTAAAGTCCAAACCCAACAGGCTAAACTTAAATTGATATCCATGCATCCCTAAATTCTATGGCACACTACATTCTCCAACAAGATGGCACACTAAAATTCTTGGATGTGGTCAAATTAGCTTGTAAAGGGTATGTGTCGTTACATCAATTATTGGATGGGGTCAAATTAGCTTGTAAAGGGGATGTATCATTGCAAAAATTACTGGATGGAAGGATAACATAAAATTACTAGGCAAAAGAAATTACTGGATGCAGGAAAAACATAAAAATTACTAGTGAAAAAGAAATTACTGGAAATTACAGAGCCTAAACCTGAAAGAATGCTATTCAAATTCATATTTACTGGATGCAAAACAGAAAGCAAAATATTTACTGACAAAAAACAAGTCATTTACTGACCAGCAAAAAGATACTTGCATGCTATTCTTTTGCAAAAGAAATATAATATGAAGGAAAAAAACAAGATGGAGAATATGCACTAACAGATGCGCGACGCTTCGCACGCTCGGTGCGTGGGGAGTGTAAAGGCTCATGACAAGATCGAGATCGTTCAATGATGCCCTTGATATCAGCAACAACCTTCTCTTGGGCCTCATGCAGCTCTCTCTGTCCCATACAAAACATCTTGTTGCCAGCTTCAATCTTCGCTGTCGCACTATCCACACGCCTATCATATTCTGCCAAAGATGACGAAACAGCTTGCTTGCGCGCATCATCAGTGATAGAAGATAGGCAATCAGCAAGCAAAGGCTGCAGCTTAAGCAACTGAGAAAAGCTATCAGGTGGACAATTTGCAGCACGGGGGGCTGGTCGAGGAGCAGGTCGAGAAGAAACACCAGTTGTGGACTTGGAAGCATGGGTTGCAGGTTTCTTTGCTGGCTTCTCTACCGGAGGCATTTGTCCTGGCTTATTTTTGTAGACCTTTTTAATAACAGCTTTCTTTGGACCAACTTGAATAACCTCCGTCTGAAAAGGGCACTCATCATTGTCCTTTTCACGCCTACGCTGCGGACCCCCACGGGCACACACAGCCTCATCTGAATCAGAGCTGATATCATGAATTGGATGTGATTGAGCAGCCTGCTGCCTATCACCACCCACATTTTGATAACATGTTCCAGCTTGATCCCTCCACTGCACACAGAAACATGGAAAAAAGATGAAAAAAGTAAACTAAAACATAAACAGACAGTCCTTTTGAAAAATCTTACACAAAACAGGAACAAGTTCCATATTGCTTACAGGTAAATGACCGAAAGAATATCTCTTCTCCCCCAAACTTTTCTTGTCAGCCTTTGCAATCTTCTCAATGACTGAAGAAGTAAATAAACTGGCCCTGGGAGTTGTCATAGCATCCTCAATCATGTGATCACACAGAAGGTTGTCAAGGTAATAAATCTGAAAAAAAAAACCAATGAATATCAGGAAAAGAGCAAGTATCAAATGAAGCCATAGAAGATAAATTTACTGATGCAATCAGGGGAATTACTGGACTGAAACTGCAAGCAGCATGGTAATTATAATGCAGAAAAAAATGATACTTACTATGAGAAAAAGAACGCATCCTTGTACAGAAGGGCTTGCAGCTGTATTTCCTTTTTGTTGCCATTCCCTTGCCCTCTCTGCGATATCATCAACAATACCCTTGGACCAATCATATTGCTTCATGTCATCAAGATTACTGCATCGGACGCAATCATGACCAGTTATATTGTTTGTGCTCCTGGGGAACAACAAAGCATTGGACAACAGCAGGAAGAAGCACTTCATTGTCCAATCATCATTCTTCTTGCTTGAAGCCCATCTTTCCATTACCCATCTAGGCACCTCGGATTTCTTCAAATCTTTATAGGATTTCTTCAAATCTTGCTCTGAAACCTGAGCAAACAACGACTCCATTCCATTTCCATCACACTCTGCACGCAGTGAAGCAAGAGCAGACTTCAGCTCTTGGTAGGTTTTTTTAGGCAGATCCCGGCCACCAATTGGAGTGCCCATCACGTCATGAACAACCTGAGGGGTGATTGGCAACGACCGGCCTTTAATTTCAATGCGGAGGGGATTGAACTTTATATGGTTCATCAGATACATCGCGAGAGCCCTGTCATCAATGCCATCACACTTGAACTTCACAATATCTGGAAACCCAAGTTGTTCAATCCTCTTCTTCAAATGTTCTGGCATTTCACTAAGAATATTGGCAATGCATGCTGGAGAGCACCGAACGTTAGCATAATAAGTGGCAACCTGCATGAGGGCAAAGTAAAAAATATAGTCATGGTTTGTAGGCGCAAAAACAATTACTGGAATCTGAAATGAGCACATTGGCAGAAAAAATATAAAAGGAAACAAAAGCATTAAGCACTAAGTAAACTATTCCTATTGATGGCATGCATTAAGCAAAAACAAAAATACCGAGAATATATATTCATTAGGAAAAAAGGACACCACACAATGTAAACAAAATTACTGTGTAATGAAACATTTCCTAAAAGCAGTCTATTCAATTCAAAAAAAAAAAAAGTATAGGTGAACTCAAAAATTACTGGCAATATAAAAATAAAAGACTTACTATTGCTGGCCACAAAAAAAATGACAAAATGACATGCAACCAGAGAGCATTATATACCTCTTTTGCATCCTCATCAAAATCTTCGTCATCTGCTCCACCACTCTTTGAACTTGTCACCTTCTGTTCAATGAAAGAAAAACATGACAAAAAAAACTTACTAAGCAAACTGTACCAGCGACATAGAAAAAGCACAAACAACAAAACAAAAATAATGAATCACATTGTTTCATACAGTATTACCTCTTCCTCCGCATTTCTTGCAGCCTTTCCATGACGAGCTTTGCCACTATTTGCAGCCTTTCCATGACGAGCAGCAGATGACGGAACAAACACCTTCGGATGCTCAAAATCATCATCGAAATCAGAATCAGGATTCCCGCTGCATTTGCTGCTGGAAACCTTCCTAACATACATACGACGGCGCCTATTTTGTTGCTGATTCGGTGAATGAGGAGGAGACTCATCATTGACCAAACCGTCTGCATCTGAATTATCACCCATCTTGTTGAAGAAGACCCTGGATTGAAATTTAAATAAAATATCAGAAAAAATCATCATCAATATAAGCAGCACAAAAACTAACAAGTGATGAAAAAAGAAGAAATGTTGCATCAGTCATCCAGCGATATAATGATACTGGGATAAATTACTGGGCACAGCCAAACAAAAACAAATACTGGTAAGCATCAAGTTGATACTGGATATATTACAGAATTTACTGGTACAATGATGTTTGGCAATCAACATTTACTGAGAACACCTATGACATCATAAGAGTGGTTGGTTTTTGAATCCAAAATGAGAGTTCCCGCCAATTGAAGCAAATCAGTAAATTCCCACCAACAAAATTACTGACAGAATGAATGAAAAATAGCTAGGATTCCAACGTAAAACAACACAACAGGTGCAAAAAAAAAAAAAAAAGGATGATCCATAAATCACAGTCATATGTATATCATACATCAGTCAAAGCACAATACTATCAAAAAACTAAAATAATTACTGATCCATACAGAACAAATCGAGGGTGTGTAAAAATAGTAAACATAAGAGGGACCAAGCAGGGGGGTGCAGGACCATTACTAGGATCTAGATAAATCACTGCTGCCCTGGCAAAGCATATCAAAATGGAAAAAACAGGGATGCATTGCAGATGGCAGAATGGCATAGCAAACGCATACAATGTCGAATCCAGCGCCTAAAACAACAAGAAATCCATACACTCGAATCAGGGCCACAATCATAACGAACTAGAATGATTTCCTAAATCTACACAGAACAAATCCATCAAAAATTAAAAAAAAAATCCAAAACAACTAACTGATAATGACAAAATCATATATGAATCACAGCACACACACCATCACATCAACCACAGAGACTAGGAAAATCGATAGTACATTTGTAACCGCAACAATTCAACAACAAACCTGTAGTACCAATATCACAAAATCAACTACCAAATCACTGGTCTACGGTACAAATCATACCCATCTCACCAAAAATCCGAGCCAAAATCAGTAGCTCGAACACGAAACAACAAATAACTGCTCCAATAACCAAATTCGGAGCAAGTTAGGACAGGGGATTACAGGCATTGTACGATTTGGAGAATGAGGGAGGAGGATTTCACATTCACGGGGTAGATTTGAAGACGCGCTAAAGCACCCGCCGTAGTTGGGGAAGGAGAAGCCAGAGCACGACCTCTAGAAGCCGCCGTAGACGAGGAAGAAGGGGAAGCCGCCGAGGATGCGCTGCATTGGCCGACGTACGGTCGAGAAGAAGGGGAAGGAGCCGCTCCTCAGGAACTGCGACGCCCGCTCCGCCCGCTCCGCTCGCTCCGCCGCAACCTAGGGTTCGGATGAATCCGAACACCGAGGCGCGACCTCGCACCCTAGGTCGCCGAGGATGGTCGGGGACGCGCTCCGCCGCCGTCGCCGACTCCCCGCTCCGCCAGCCTCGCCTCACCGACCGCGGAGGATGTTAGGGTTTGGTGAAGCCGAACCCCGATGCACGCCCCCGCCTCGAATCCGCACGCCGCACACCCGCACCGCCGTGCTCACTCCGCTCCCACTCGCCGGAGCCCCCGAAACCGCCGCGGCGCTCCGCGCGGTGCTGCTACAGTAACCGCGCCGTTGGGGAGTGGGGAAGAAAGTGGAAGCGAAGCGCCGGAAAAAAGGGAACGAAGCGGGTGCGGCGCTTTTTATACGATGCCGGAAGCGGGCGCGGGTTAGCGGGTTCAACCCGATATAGGATGTGGGCCCGGTAACGGGGACGCGCGCGTGCGCGCGGCGCGCGGTTGGGTTGGCTGGGCTGGCTCGGTCGGACCGGATATGGTTGGTTGGCTGGGCTGGCTGGGTTGGTTTGTGTCTAGGTGTGGAATAACTTATTCTACACCCTAGGTGTAGTATAGTACTTATATATATATATATATATATATATATATATATATATATATATATATATATATATATATATATATAGAACCTCTATATCGTACCCTGGGTACTGAATAAGCTATTCAGTACCCAGGCCATCCGACCCAGTCACAACGCACAACCAAACTTGGTTGAACCTAGCCAAGCAGGACACCCAACTACACCTACGGGCCTTTGTTTGCATGCGTGCATTTGTTTCCTAATAAATGCTCCTTAATTATAGAACTAATTAAGGTGGAAAAAGATGCATGCATGGGTTTATTTCCACGTTTGTTTCTTCCATATTTACCACATTCCTTCTACTCTCTCTTCCTCCTGTCTCATGACAGTTCCTCATGTTGGGATTTTATAACTTCGTGTCACTGTTTTTATATTCCAATCTGCAAGTTTTATGATTTAGACATTCTAAAAGGCATGCTTTTAATAACTCATGTTTTTACTACTTACCATCACAAAAAACATATTTTGAAACACAAGTTTTTATGCCTTAAACTTACTAATCTTTATTTCTTAACCTGCTGGCATTTACGCTCTCAACAGTTTTTTTGTACTCCAATTGCAAACACTACCTGACCTGCTGATGATTTTACTCCTATGATCAGGTTGCAAGACAATCTTGTAAGTGTAAAAAAGAGAAACAAACCTTAAGAAAAAGTACAACGCTTGCAATTATCTCCAAAATCATAAAAACTCAGAATCATGAGCATAAAACGCAGGTGTACTACATGAATACCGTTTTTCTAGTTGAGTTTGTCATGTTTGCTTCTGAGTTGTCTCCATAATCATAAAAAACTGGTAATCATGTGAGCCCACAATCATGGATGTAGGATTTTTTATGTTTAGATAGTCTTAGGTGTTTGCGAGTGCGTTCATGAAGTTTGGCATTAGAGAAGTATATTTTTATGATCATGGGTAGGTTTTTATATGCGCATGTGGTTGTGCACCAATGAGCTATCCGACGTCCCTGAATCTCAGGCTGTAAAATGCTCGTATCCAAAATTTAAAATCCACGTTATTTGACTGTAATAATATTACTTCACTAAATCCACGTTATTTAAAATCCACGTTATTTGTCTCGTTTTGTGCACCAAAATGTTTGTAATCGATTGGAGAAAAAGATTGGCAGATCGGATCTTAGAGTTTGGTTTGCATGCATGCATAGTACAAATATGCTTTGATTTGGGTTTGCATGCGTCCAAAGGATTAGAGATACATTTTTACAATCAGAGATGTGACTTTCTGTGCCTTGCCGGTTATTGCACTCACGGAAGTTTTTAACCTCAGAGAAGTACAGTTTTACGACCACAAGAATAAGCTTTTATACATGCACCGTTGTGCAAACAATTTCGAGTTGCAAAATTCTTGTATCTGATTGTAAATTCCTCATAGTACAGTTGTGCAACAATTTTCTTTTGAAAAAATGTACATGTTCAATTTTGTAATGTGCAAAAAAATGTTAGTAATCCATTGGTTTTCAAAACGGTTTATGATTTATACCCTTAAATGATTTGTTTATGTCTTGCCATTCTAAATTTATGGTTTCGTAACACTACTGTTTGTGCTTCGAAAATTATCACCTTTTATGAATTATCGATATTATAATTTATGATTCCAATCACTAATTATTATTATTATGTAAACCACTAACCTTTCCAACTTGCCCATGTTAATATTTATGCTCTCAACCTATGTGTATGATCTTGTGTGACAAGTTTTTGAGTCAAAACAATGATAATCTTCATGACATATACAACTAGAAATTTATTATTTAACACCACAGGTCTTTATGCTTGCACGGCCTAATGTTTATGGTGTATCGCATTGGGTAATTTTATGATTTCGTAGCAACATTACTTTTGATTCAACAATGATATTTATGATTTCGTAGCACCATTATTTATGCGTCAGGAATGGTATTTACAAACAAATAAACACGTGATCTCTGGATCTAATTTCTAAGAGAACCGATCTTTTCTCTAAGCTTCTAAGGAAAAGTCAAACGCTTTGCTCAGTGTATATTTATTAGGTGAAGGGCTGCTACTCAGGTTTAGATTGTAAATATCAATATTGACTGAAAAAATGCACCAAGAAGAGCTTGTTCTATAACAGTAAAACTATTGTTGTACAATAGTAAAAAAATCACATTTTTGAAGAAACTATTAATCATGGATCTCATTTTGTGCATAAAAATGTCAACAGCCTATTAGTGAAAACGGTATATGAATTGAAGTTCATAGTAAGGAATTAAGTATAAAACAAGAAACGAAACATGCTGGTGCATTCTAGCATGCATGTGGAATTTGCTTTCTTTAATGCATTTTTGACGTGGGATGGGACCTGCTGCATGCATATATGGTTAGGTCTGGTGCGGGTGCGCCTGGTTTGAGCGGAGCAGGACGGTGCGCTACTTGAGGCTGGGTACTGAATAACTATTTGGTACCCAGGGTACCAAATAGCGCTGGCCTATATATATATATATATATATATATATATATATATATATATATATATATATATGTGTGTGTGTGTGTGTGTGTGATTCTCTCCAATGGAACATATATTCTTCAAGATTTTTTGTGAACTGAACTAATCATAAATAAATTATTATTTAGGTTGGGTGAGAAATGGCAAGCAATATATTAGTTGCCTGTCAAAACACAACCTGTTAAGCAACCAGAAGTTATCCAGTGAAGGGATGCATACAGGTTGTAGTTATTGATGCTTTTTTGTTAGTGTTTTTGGAAAGATAAATATATTGCAAATTAATTAGCATCTGTAACAAGTCATAGTATAAGCCATGCTCACATGATGATAACAATGGGGAAAATGCAAATAACCAGGACAAATGTGATCAGTGGCGAATTTTCATTCCTTCAGTAACCTTGATGAACCCCGCAATAAAATATCATTGACAAATAAATCATAGTACCTGACACTAACTTCACTCAAATCAAAGGAAAAGATTACTTGGACGTACAGCAATACCCAGGACACCACCAATACAGTCACCATCTGATGCAACCTGTGAGACATAACATAGATAAATAATATAAAAACTGAAATGAAAAGATTACTTCGATGTACATCTATACCCAGGACACCAGTAGTCACCATATGACACAACGTGTGAGACATAAATAGATAAATAATATAAAAGAAAATAGAAGGTTTGTAAAACCTCCAAGTGAAGCATAAAGATTATAAAGGATGCCAAGAGAAATAGAGAAGCTAGAATTGCATGTTGGAATAGTCAGTTACCTCTACTACATATGTGGAGTAATAGAGTTAAAAAGTTCACCAGAGCAGCAGCTAATCAGATTAAGTAAAGGCATTAGCAGCATTTTTGTTATGCAATACAATCCTCATGAACCTATGGATTTTTCAAAAATTAAAGAAATACAAGTGAACACACCATGATCATTCAGCAAGGTAGTGTTAGCAGCCTGCTTAAGGGGTCGTCAAGCAACCTATACTCTTCATCATTCTCAAGTTGTGATCACACTGCAATGAGAATGTACTTCCATCAATCTAGTACACTGATCAAAACACAAAACATGTGCAGGGTTATGAATATAGCCAAACAAGTGAAAATCAATAGAATATAAGTAATAGAACAAATTTCAACTTTGGACACTCCTGATCAACTAAAGACTAAAAATTACACCTTTTTCAGCTGTGATGCGAAGAATATAGCAAAGCAAACAATGCAAATACCTAAGAAAATGTTCATTTCATATGCAGTTTAAACACTCAAAACTCAACGCACGCTCCACATCATGCTAGATTGTACAGACCTCACAAGCCAAAATAACATTTGAAAACAAATTTCAATGTAGTAAAAAGTTGTGGCTGTACATTAGTTTTCCTTTTTCTTCAATCGTCAGACACAAAAGGACCAATGACAGCAGTAATGTATTTCCCTTGACTTTGATTGTTCTGTGTTGGTGACACCACTTACCTTGACTGGTATCTCCACCAACCTGAAGTTCCTTGGCATTTTTTTGGTGGAAAGACCTTGGCCAGTAGATTGTTGCACCCTTTGAATCAGATTTCAAGGGAGTTATGTACTGCCTACTACATCGGTTAAAGAATATTGTTTGGACGAGTGATGGCCAATGGTTAAAGAATATTGTTCGGACTATGCATTCTCCCATGTCTTGAGCAGAGTCTATCCTCCATTGTCTCAATTAAATGCACAGAAAAGGTTTCTTGATCTAAAAAGCTTTGTGCAATGTCTTTTTGTGTACTAGATGCATAGTTTGGTGGGGAGTTTCTTGATATAAAATGCGACCAAGGTCAGGCTATCATTTGAAAGAACAAACAAGGAAATAGTACCATCTAATTGTGGATCGTTATTTGCTCGGCTACATCAGTGTTACTTATGTATAAAGCATCTATAGTTTGGAGTTGTATCTTGATTAATTTATTTATTTGAAAAGGTATCATTTTTCTACTTGCGAGACTTCAATGAATCTGTGTCGTACTCACTTCACAAAAAAAGGATACCTAGATTGCTACTAGATGATTTCTTTCCTAGCAAAAATGTTTTGTTTTCTTAAGAAATCTTACAGCAGTATGAAGTTATTCATTGAACTGGTGCTTCTTCCCCCGCATATTATCTGTAAGACTGTAACTTTCATCTTGTACTGAGGGGGTGTTCGTTTCCTCCCCTCTAAATTTTAGACCTCTAAAATAAAAGAGAATTTTGTCATTTAGGAGCATTAAATAAAATATAATGACAAAATCTTTTTGACAGATGAATGCTCATTTCGAGACGAATCTAATGAGCTTAATTAATTTATGTTTTGTTACAGTGATGCTACAGTAACCATTATCTAATCATGTCTCAATTACTTTCATTAGATTCGTCTCGCGAATTAGACCTGGGGTTCTGTAGTTAGTTTTGTAATTAAACTTTATTTAATACTTCTAAATAACAAAATTTTCTTTGATATGACCCTTCTAAAATTTAGACTCCTGAAAACGAATACCCTCTGAGTTTACCGGTGCAACTTATTTTTTAAAACGAATAAAATATAAGCAACTTGTGTGCCACGTTGTGCCGTTAAACGATCAAGTATCGCAACAAACAAGATGCTTAACAGCACACACCGACTAACAAATAAGAAGGCATAAAAGATCATACTGCGAACTAGAAGCTGTGGCGCGCCGCGGACAAATGCACGGCGTGGGCATGAACTGTTCGGCCACACTTACGTCCATGACGCCATGATTCGGCTCGACGCCCACCGCGTCCGGCCTGCGCCCGAGCCACCGTGCCGCCCGCGCGCTGCGCCGTACCGCCGCGGCTGGTGGGGTTTGTCGCAGCACCCTCACAAAGGCGCGCATTGCTCGTCCCGCAGCGCGTGCGCGCCCCAGTAAAGGGAACAGAAGCGGACCACGCCATGCACTGCCCGAGCGGCGTGGTGCCTGCCGGACCCATGCAGGCGCGGCCATCCCCTGGGGCACAAAAAGCTGGGACGGCTTCTGCCGTCTCGTTGGGAGTCTTCTTTCCGGTAACCGTAACTTCAACATCTTACGGTCGCTCTTAGAGGGAAACCGGGAGGTTTCCCTAAAAGCGCTCGCCTCTCTTCTCCGGTTCTTCCCCGCCGAGCAGCCGCCTTTCTTCCTCCCTGCCCAGCGGCATCCTTCTTCGCCGCCGCCCCCGCGCGGCTCCACGGCCACGGCGCGCTCCCACGACCCCGCCGCTGCGCCCCTCCGCGGCTCCCGCGCGCCGCCGCGACCCCGCCGCCGCCGCCACGCACCACCGCGACTCCCGTGCGCCGCCGCCACCGCCATGATGTGCTCCAACGCGAAATTGCTCCAGTTGCCGACAAGCTGCCATCGAAATTCGAGTTCAATCTGCGGCAAAAATCTCCTCAGATCGGCAGGTAAAGTGACCCCGTGCAGTTGCTGCATCTCCTGTACTCCTCTTGCTCCGGTTTTGTTTGTTGGAAACGAATGGCCACATACCTATCACGATTTGAGTGGAGACTGAGTGGAGCTCTAATCAATTTCAGAACTGGTCATGAGCTGAAGAGAAACTGGTGGAGGATTCACCGACGAATTTGGCTGGCAAAAATAGTAAAGGCTCACCTCTGATTCTTGGGGTGAGGAGCTCACTAATGCTTGGATCGTCACTGGGTATGCAACCGGGAATGCAAATCATATTTTTATGGTCTGACGAATGGGAATCACCATGCTATCCAAGCTATGGAAGGCAAATTAATCTAGAGCGCTCATTAATCTATCATGTCAGTTAACCTTGTTTGCCAGCAGCTAAGAGCAGAGGAAGGCCCAAACCAATAATTTCTTTCTCTTCATCTGCATTGTCCATTTTATTAGGAACTCAAATCATACAGTTTTAATTTTTTTTTGCAAGGATTGCCTTGTGGTAGAGCATAGCCCCTAAAAAATGAGTCAACATGAACGTATGATGATTCATCTTAGAAAAATAATAAGTCATCAAAAATCAAAATGAGTTAACATAAACGGATGATGGGTCATCTTAGAAAAATAATGAGTCACCAAAGGAGAAAAAATAAGTCAACATGAACGTGTGATGAGTCATCTCACAAAAATAATGAGTCGTCAAGAAAAAAAATGAGTCAACATAAATAGGTGATGAGTCATCTCAGAAAAATAATGAGTCATCAAAAAGTCAAATGAGTCACTAAAGAGAAAAAATGAGTCAACATGAATATGTGATGAGTCATCTCAAGAAAGAAATGAGTCAACATGAACGGATGATGAGTCGTCTTAAAAAAAATAATGAGTCATCAAGAAGTCAAATGAATCATCAAAAGGAAAAAATGAGTCATCAAAACATCGAGAAAAAATTGATGAGTCAATAAAAAAAGTGATGAGTCATATTTTTTATTTTTTTAAAAAAGTTTCAAAATATAAGCAAGTGGGGTCTAGTTTTAAAATTCTCATCGCGAAGAATGCAGCGGTGAAATCGGTTTCCCAATTGGATAATTAATTTGCGATCTGTTGAAATTTTTAGTTCGAGCAAACTTTCTCATATGAGCAAATTCCTTATTTGGCCCTAAAAAATTTTACAGTTTCTTTCTTGGCCCAATCTGAAAAAAAGTTCCCTCTATGACCCAAAACACAACTTTCATTCCTTTCTTGGCCCTTCCGTCAATTTTGAGTGCTAACGGTGTTAAATGGGTGTTGAAATGACCATTTTGCCCCTGAATTGAATAAAAATGCAAAAAATTCGAAATTATTTAACTGTTTTGAAATTCCAGAAAAACATAATTGTTCAAGATTTCATAGTACAAAAAATTTTGGCATTATGTTCAAAATTTTGTGTACTATGAAATCTTGAAATTATGTTTTTCTGAAATTTTGAAACAATTAAATAATTTTGATTTTTTTTACATTTAACACCGTCAGGGGCAAAATGGTCATTTCAACACCCATCTAACACCGTTAACACTCAAATTTGACGGAAGGGCCAAGAAAGGAATGAAAATTATGTTTTGGTTCATAGAGGGAACTTTTTTTCAAATTAGGCCAAGAAAAGAACCGCGAACTTTTTTTAGGGCCAAATAAGGAATTTGCTCTTCTCATATTGGTGGGCCCGTTGTCTGGAATGGTTTGTTGGAGTCTTTGGCCGCTTCCCGCAATGAAGTCAGACAGGTGTGAGCACGACCACATATTTCCTGATATGGATCGACCGGAAGTTAGGAAATTTTGATGACCGGAGTTTTCGTTCGCGGTGTGAGTACCCCGACGGTATCTGACGCGTGTCGACTCTGAATTGTATATGGATGGATAAGGGAACAATGGATAAAAGTTGGAATGATCGTCCGTGCTTATCATCCACTCTGCAAATGAATTTAGACGGATCCAAAAAACTTGTTAGTTGACGACTTTTTAGTCTTTAGGACCCTAGGTGAGACTATCCCATATATTAGTCAGGAAAATATTCAGTGCCAACAACATTCGGTAAAATCGTGAAGATTTTTTTGAAAAACTTATTTAGAAGTTTTAAAAATATGAAATTCAGCATACATGTAGAAGACATGGTGGGAAACACGCGCACAAAATTTGAGATCAAAACTCGTTTTCTGTTAAAAGATACAAAAATAACAAATTATGGTGGAAGAAGACAAAAATACTGCACAACTACTGTTTTGTCCTTTTCCTCCTCTTTCTTCATGATGTGTTATTTTTATATCTTTGGGTAGAAGTTGACTTTGGATCTCAAATTTAGTGGGCATGCTTCCCATCATGTCCTCTACATGTATGCCAACTTTCATAATTTTTCAAAACTTCTAAATAGGTTTTTTGAGAGGATTTCCACGATTCCACCGAGTACGTGGTTTGCACTGAATATTTTTCGATATTAGTCAGTCCAACATAACTAATAAGGACTAATGATTGCAACAAAACATGAAAAGACGATGATGATCCGTATACCTTCCCAATATACACATGCTAACCATTAGTCAAGAGCATAATAGGCTTTTCTTGTAATTTTTACTAACAATTAGTGAAGCCTTCAAACATGCAACTGACTACTCTCTTCTTTTTTTTGTGTATCCAGATTCATAAAATGTTCAATGAACTTGGACATACAGATTGTCCAGATTCAGAGAATGTTCAATGAACCTAATACAGAACTAGAATGACAAGTATTTTAGGACAAAGGGAGTAACTATTAGTTGACAAATAATTAGTCAGCTAAATTTTAATGAGAGACTAATTGTTAGTCTTTTGGATCAAACAAAGCCTTAGTATTTGAAATCGTCAAATCTTAGCGTGTTATTGTTGTCTGAGAAAATTACAAAAGCCGCATGCATAATTTTCTAGTATAAGGTATATTGGGATAGTGGAATGAAATGAAATTGGTATAAACATAAAAGGATAACCTTAGTATATTTTTTCATAAGCATTAAATTTTATGTCGTATATGTTTTTTTTCTTGCCAAGTTAATTATGAGAAAGGAGAAGGGAAACTTTCATCTCTTGTGAGAGTCCTTTTATCCCCATAAAAGAAAAATAGTTCTCTTTTCTAAAATTTAATCTTAAAAATAATAAAATAAAAATGTGTCCTGAGAATGACCTAAGAAGAGCCGAAGGTGTGTCACCACAACAGGAAGTCAAGAGTAAAGGTCTAGCAGTGCAAGAGGTTTTGACTGGTTGCGCTTGCGTCCATAGTGACCGAGTGAGGATCCCCTGCGGTCATTAATGCACATGGATTAACAATCACTGCTATGTGGATCCCACACCTTAGGCAAGGCCCACACGTCAGTGACTTCAATGCATGTGCATCTCAACCCATGGTAACCTAGCAAAGGAGAATGCTCAAATGTTAATCGAATGGGTTGGAGAGGGGCCAGGCCAACTAAAAAGTTAGAAGGAATCAATAACATATCAATTAAGCTAATGGAATTATAAATCTTTTATCTTTAAATAAGAGATTCTAAATATATGGGCATGTATTTTGGGACAGGGAGATTAAAGCCTAAGCTTCTAGGCTAACTTAAATAACATTGCTTAATTCATTAAAATACGTTCGCACTAAAATTTTAGTTTACATGATATCTGACAGCATGGGAGATCGGTCGTTGTGGTACCGGACCCTTGCCGTGCTACCGTCACTATGTACAGCATCAAAATATGAGACAGAAAGTTACAAAGAAAAATATAGATGGATAAAACATGCAATGATATACCATCATGCAAAAAATCAGGTGTAAAAAGTTTTTATCAAAAAAAAAAGAAAAAAAGAAAGCATTGCAAGGATCATTGAATAGTGTCGGGTCTCACTGTTCACACGTACCTGATAACTTCTACTCCTTCTGTCCCTAAAAGACTATCGCTGTTGACTTTTAGATGTTGTGTTTGACCTCTTGTCTTATTCAAATTTTTTATGCAAATTTTTTTTATATAACTTGTTTTATTATTGAATATACTTTAATCATGACATATTTGTTTTGATATTTGCATGAAAATTTTGAATAAGATAAGAGATTAAATATAATATCAAAAAGTCAACAGCGACGGTTGTTTGGGGACGGAGGGAGTATATATTAGTTACGTACACATTAACTTTACTTTTTTGTTGCATCTTGCATAAAATTTTGTCGTATCTTAAATTTTGCATGATTGAAGAAGGCGATATGAGCTATCCATTGATATTTTTGTTTTTATTCTTTGCATATTTTTGGGCTACTATAAACACTGTAGCATGAGAACTGTCGGCAGCACAAGATCTTCTCTCGATCTTGACGGCATGGTACTTGTAGTTACAAATTTTGTCGTATCTTAAATTTTGCATGATTGAAGAAGGCGATATGAGCTATCCATTGATATTTTTGTTTTTATTCTTTGCATATTTTTGGGCTACTATAAACACTGTAGCATGAGAACTGTCGGCAGCACAAGACCTTCTCTCGATCTTGACGGCATGGATCTTGACGGCTCCGTAGGATAGCTTTCCTGCTCCAAACGAATCTCCGAAAGGCGAATAGTGTCGGTTTATTCATATTTGAAAGATAAAGACAACTCTCAAAGAGCATGTAGCTCATTAGTTACAAGAGCCTCAGTAGTACTTGATATTTTAGGTTCGATTTTCGATGAGAGAGAATTTTCTAAGATTAACGGCATTTATGCTTTCAGCAGTAGGCGACGCGGCCGTCGACAGCAAGACACTTATAGAGATAGGATTTGCATATATAAATTCATATTCATAAGAATGAATATGCGTGCGTTGTAAGTGTCTGAATTGTACTCCCTCTGTACCCAGAATAGAGGGCGTTCTGTGAAAGGAACCGTTTTCACAATAGAGTTCGTTCTACAGCCGCGGGTGTTGTTTCTTCCGTTTTTACCCCCGTTGCCGCACGCTCCCGAGGAATCCGGACAATCAAGACGACGGACGCGCATGCATCGAAACGGCCCATACTCCCAACGCTCCAACGCACACGCTGCCGCAGAGCAGGTCCTCGGTCGCTCGCCGACGACCGGCGTTGCCGCTGCTCGAGCGCCTCGATGGCTCGCGCGTGGTCCTCGCTAGCTGGCCGGCGCCGCTCTCCGCCGTAGCTCGATCGTGACCGTAGGTTGGCGCGCCGCCCTTTCTAGCTCACGTGCCGCCGTCGTCCGCGGGCACAGCCTCCATCGACGCTACCTTGAAGATCGTCGCGGCATGCAAATTAAGGTCACTTGTTTCAACTAAAAGTTATAAAAGAAAACATACGGTAAAGAATACTTACTGGATGGTGTTGGTCATTCTAGCAAACTGCGGTAGAACTTGGTGTTGGAGTACTACTTCTAGCGCACACTTAAATAGTGGATTGAACGTGGAAAAAAATTGGCCCGGAAAGGAACCGTCACGGCTCGAACGAGCGAGCGAAAGAAAGAAAAAAAATCAGGCGCGCAAATGAATCGCGTCGAGCGTAGCACGAAACGCAAATGCGACCGCGCCATGCAGCAAAAAATTTGCGTCCACACTGAGTCGAACACGAGACGTCTAGCATAGGCACTGGAGACAGGAACCAGATGGACAGAGAGAGACTAGTGATAGAAGACGGCCTCCGCCTGTATTTAATAAGGGCAAACACGGAACAATACCCTCTAATTAATGACTCCTTAGTATTGTAAATCATGTCTTAAACGCCTTCTAATTCAAATATGGAGGGAGTACTGTATAATAAAAAAAACTAGACAACTAACGAAAGTGCCTCTGCAACAACTTTACTAGCTATCTGGTTCATTTAGAGCAAGTATTATGAGAGGCTAAGAGCCGGCGAAATGTTACGTGGCACTGAGAAAAAGAAAGAGAGAGAATGAACGCTCAACCCGGCGTATACACGATTCGGCTGCTGCTATTGGCTAGACTTTTCTGCTGTGCATTAAATAGTGGCGGGTCCACCACCATCGTGCGGGCTCTGGCGCCGGCAGCCGGCGTAATTCATAAAACTTGCTCTTGTCTTCTGTTTCTTCTGAAAAAAAGGGAAAGACAAGTGGGCTGGGAACTAATACAGGGAAGGAGAGTTTTGGCGGACCTAGGATTTGAGACTTGAGTATTCCGGAGCAAAAAAAATAAAATGTTGATCCATTACAAATACGTGTGGCTTGTAATATTAAATAAATTTACAAATTGTTCAAATATAGGTAGCTAAGACAAAGTGGACATTTTGAAGAAAGTCATTTTCATTTTGTATTTCTTCACGACTTGAAAATTCTACACCTTGTAGTTTTATTTCTTCGTATTTTCTATGTGATGTGAAAATATTTTGAGAGTATTAAATCTCTTCCACAAAAATTTGAAATCGATTCCTTATCTCCGATCCACATTAGACGTGTAGCTAGAAATAATTCACTTTAAAACCAGATAAAACTACAAATAATCCTACCACCAAATAATTGAGATCCTCCTCAAGCCTAGTCTACGTGTGTGACTGCTCTTGAAAGCCTGGAACTGGAGATGCTGCTTACTGCAGCTTGTCTTGTTGGCTATGGCAGATGAGAGTAAGAGGAAACAAGCAAGAGATGCGGGAGGATTGAGGAGGTCAAGTGACAATACATATGCATCGGCCTTCAAAGTAATTGTATACGTTGCATAATTGAACTCTGGCGCATGAATTTGGCTAATTAAGTCGTCGGATGTACACATGTATACATGTTTTATGTAGTTATTTTTTTGACAAAAAAGTTGGGTCACAGTACAAACTTACATAAGTAGTAGTAGAAGTACATCCACTTATGAAACAATGGCATACAAGTCTCCTTATAACCACACACACTAGGCGGCTATTATCGAATACTAGCAGCCTAGTGAAAAGTTCATACTACGTAATAAAGGAGAACTTTCCCTCTGAATTTAGGACACATTTCAGAGGGGGAAAAGAGAGAAGAAAGTAGATGAGGCTGATGCTATTGCCCTGTACTTATATGGCGGCTGTCCTGCATATACCTGGCAGCTTCCCCTCCTGTATGTTTGGTGGCTGGCCTGCATAAATGGAGAGAAAAACGGTGCTTAGATCGATCCACATCCACGGGCACCTGTATGTACCTCTTCCTTTTATCTACCCATATCATTCCAGCTTCCAAGCTCAACAGGAGTACTTGCAGCAACACACACTACTGGTTACCGTCCACAATTATTGTCATCGTGATTACCCAGTCGGCGGTGCGTGGCAGGCTACGGATCACGGTAGCTCCAGAGGCTCTCCCCGGCCTCGGACGGGTCCGGCGAGTCGTCGGACGAATTGGGGCTGATCCTCGGGGGGCTCATCATCATCCCGGCTGCCATGTTGCGCAGGAATTGTGGTGTCTCGAACAGTGCTTCCTCGTCGAGGAAGTACGGGTTCACCGCACTGCCGCTGCCGCCGCCTTCCGGCTGTGCCGCCACAGTAGCAGCCGCGCTGCTCCCGCCGTGCTGCTGCGGCGCTGTCGCAGCGGCCGCGGGTGCAATGCCGCCGCGTTCCGGATCGCCACGGGGCTGCTGGTGCTGCTCCAGTGAAGCGGCAGCCTCCGCGGCGGCGGCGCGGATGTCGTCCGCGGAGGTGGACGCGGGCTCGGGGCGCGCGACGGCGAGGTCAGGGAAGTTGAGCGCCGCGTCAGGCCCGCGCAGCGCGCGGGCGGCCACGTCGTACGCCACGGCGGCCATCTCGGCCGTCGGGAACGTGCCGAGCCAGATGCGGCGCGCCTTCCGGGGCTCCCGGATCTCCGACACCCACTTGCCGCTCCGGCTCCGGATGCCGCGGTAGAAGGGGTGCTTCGCCGACGACGGCCCACCGCCGTGCGCTGACATTTCAGCGTTAGGGCAGCAACTCTTCACTCAGTGACTAGTGACGTAGCTATCTCTCTGTCAACAATGTCTGACCGTGCGCAGGGACGATGGCACAGTGGCTGCGGCTGCGCGTGTACATGTAGGTTGCCAGGAAACGCGCGAGGGGGAACGCGGATATATACAGCATGTTTGGATTGCGGCATGAGGTGATGCGGAATGATCAGATCCTACATCCGAACATAATCTTCTGGTTTGGTTTGCATCACGGGTTGACGTCGTCCGTCGCGAGGTCGCTCCGCTTAGCATTCGCGGAGGCGTTGTGGTACGGACCGCTCCGTTCCTTGAAAAGTCGCCGGATGAACCCGTTCTTCCGAGGATCGGACGAGTACATGCTGGACCAGTTTGTTCCGTAAACCAAACATGCTGATAAGGAGGCGGCGCGCCGCGGGCGGGAAGGGTGAGGGACGCCATGGCTGGTGGCGCTCGCTTCGCTTGCGATGAGCTGGTGCCCCGGAAGGCCGGAAGGCGAAAGAACTGCTCAGGTAAAAAAAACAACACTGCCACAGGCCCATCGCGTCGCTCTCCAGCTTTCTGACATGGGTGAGAGAGGGTGCAGATTGTCCTGGATTGATCGAGAGGTGGGTGAATCCGTGTTCGCTTTCTGTTTTTTTTTTTTTTTCACTTGGCTGTTACCACTTCAATATGCATATATGTCACTCCTAAAGTACATGAACAAAAAATATATTTTAGTCCTGTGTAATTACACCCTGCCCCAACGCCACCCTTTTCCTCGTACTCCTACGTTCTCTTGCATGTGAAAGGCATATTGTACGTCCACAGCTGCTGGCTAGAGCAAACAACATAAAATTTCATCTGTTTTCTGGAGCGTTGTGCAGTAAGAGCTAACTGAAGCAAACACCTTGCTCAGATCTTCTGTTTTTTGTGATATGCAGACACAACATAAATAACAATGTGAATAGCGTCCAAAATTCCAGATCAGTCATGAGTAAAGATGGAGATTCCGGCGCACCTGGATCCAGCTGCTCATCAGATATTTCAAAGAAGACACAAATTATAATGGCAGTGACCCGATTTCATAAATTGTAGTTGTATATTTTAAAACCGGCAAAACTATATATCAAATTGATTCAAACAAGAAAGAGAAAAATCCTAGTATGCCATCAGAAATCTTACGTTCCATAAAAAATACACACTTCCTTCAATGTCATAGTTTTCAATTTTTTCATCTCTTATATACCATTTTTGCTACATTATAAATGAAATAGTGTTATTAAATACTTTGATATTATCATATTTTGATGTTGACAGCTATTACACTCCTTGATTGAGTAAAACTATATGGACCTCGATCCCTTAATTTGATTGTATACCTTTAATCTAACAACATCGATTTGACTTGAGAGCTTTACCTAACTAAGACGTAAGATCTTAACTAGGATAAAAAAGGTGACAAAAATAAAGACTTTAACAGCATCAGTATCTCATCATTGTAACACAAGTGGGATAGAAAGTAAGGGAAATTTGAAACCAATGACAAATAAAGGAAAAGTGTAGATTGCAATTAAATATAAGAAATTTTTTGGAAACAAAAAGATTTTGCAGCTTAAGGTGCCAAACACGGGTCACCTGTTGTTGTGTTAGTCAAGAGAAGAGAATGGTACTGTAATAAATGACTTTATGTTTTGTTTTTTAGCAGTGCTACGTCTACAAAAACGTTTTACAACATTCCCACGAAATGCTGACGTGTCAAAACATGGTTGGTTGCATGATTTAGGATTAGCATAATTTAAGGAGACACTTGCTATAAATTCACTCACACGTCAGCAGCACTTGCTATAAATTCAATGACACGTCAGCATTTTGTGGGAACTTTGTAAAACTTTTTGTAAACGTAGCATTACTCTTTGCTTTTGGCATGATTAGGCCTCTGTGGATTGCGGGAACTTTTCTAAATCCTATATTTTCCCCGTGGATTGAAGGAGAAGAAAATTCGTGTATGATTTCTAATGAAATTCCTACATTACAATGGAGACCTTGGAGAAATAATGGATTGTGATGTTCACTCCAACCTACATTACTGTAGCCTACAGGGATAGATAGATATAGAGCAATCCATTCCATGGTCGCTACTACTAGTAGTATATTTCTTTTCTTTTGACAAGTCTGCAAAGTCTTTGGGAGATCCTATATTCTGTCTTGGCAACCTTTTGACAAGTCTGCGAAGTCTTTGGGAGATCCTATATTCTGTCTGGGCAACCACAAGAACAGAACAAAGTTTCCCCGGTCATCTTGGGCCACGGGCCACGGTCCCCTCTAGTGCGCAGCCTGCAAAAGATTGCAAGATTAGGGTTTGGGGATCGGAGAAAAGTCCAAGCTGAACCCCACCTGCATGTCGAGACAAGACATGTTTTCGTCGTCGGAGCTGCGGACATGGAGGTCGTACATATCACAGGTAAGGTTTTACAAAACCACAAGAGAAAAAATTGTACAAATTTTACAGACCGCAATGATTTGGTCTCTTGTTTCAGAGAACTAAAATTTATAGAACCATTTTAAGAAACCAAATGTATTTGCGCTCTTAGTAACACAATATGAAACCATAATTTTTTCTATGGGTCCCACATTCTGACCTTGTGCACTTTCCCTAATTATTAGCATGTTCGTCTCGCTGTTTTGCAACAACTGTTTTGCAGCAGCTACAGAGTTTCAGTTATTTCTTCAGCAGGCGCTACAGTGTTCGCAGTTATTTCTTCAGCAGGCGCTACAGTAAAACGGCTGCTTCGCAGCGAGGCGAACAGGCTAATATGTGTGGGACCAGTGATAATATGGTTTGTGTTATAGAAAGCGCAAATCCTTGTGATTCTCTAAATTGGTTCCAAACATGTGTTCCTCTAAACAAGAGAACAATTAACTTCCAGTTTTATAAAATTAACTGAGTAGAATATCGGTGTTTCAAACCCAACGCAATTTCACCAACACTATGCATACAAGATGCGTGCAACATATAAGATGGCTCGTTAAGGAAATTAGTGAGAGATAGACGAGAAGCTCGGCATAGCTTTCTTAAAAGGTTCGAGCCGAGCAAAACTTAGTGGGCTTGTTGGGCAAGTATAGAAACCGCTGTTTTACTGTAGCAGCTGCTTGAAAAAAATAACTGTGAACACTGTAGCGGCTGATTCATAGTAGGCTTGCCGAACAAGCTGATTGTAATTAACACCTTGTGTCCAAAATCCTCTTACCGCCCAGCCTCCACGTGGGGCGGGACCGCGCATGCACATATCACCTCTTACACTTTTATCCTCATTTGGTGTAAAATGGTTATCCAGAAGTGCTATGCTTGAAATAGGCAAAGGTTATATATATGCTGACCCTCACCCGCCTAAACAATCCATGTGCGGCTATTTTCACAACCACACCACTTCTATGTCACTTGGGCTGAAACATCAACTACCAGACTACAAACAGGTTGGGATGTTACGTTTATGGACCAGATGTGCTAAGCTTTTCCCTGTCACTTTATATAAGGGGTCTCGTCATTCAAACTTTGTACCAAATATAAGGGATCCTATAAATAGGACAAAATTTTGTGCAACTAATTTGGTAGTGGGGTGGTAGGTGGCTTCAGGTAAAATGAAGAATATAGCAGTCGTTTACCTCCACCATTATTTTGGTACTGGGGTGGGGTGGTAGCCGGATCCAGGTGCGCCGGAATCTCCGGCAAACAATGTGATATGAAGACACAACATAAATAACAACGTGAAGATGCCTCGAGCGCGACGGCCGCGTGCGGGACAAGTGGCGCGACGGCCGCGTGCGGGACAAGTGGGTCGAGGAATCTGCCATGTGAAGCCCTGGCGCGCGCGGGTGCTTTGCGATGGAAAGCGGCGAGAGCGACGGCTCCATCCGCCGCGTCCCTTCGTCTTATCTCCCTCGGCCGATAGTCCACGTTAAAATACAGATGATTGTGAGCTGCGGTTGTAACCGCTGGGAATGGCGAAGCGAATGAAGTGATTAGTGATTGGCAGACATGTTTAGCATGTAATTGCACATTGAGGAAAAGTGGAGGATCTCGGATCTCCGATCATGGGTGACATGTCGTGGCTGTTGCTTAGCTCTCCAGCCGAGCATAATTCCACCTTTACTTAACAGTTCACTGGAGATGTTCAACGTGCAAGAATGACAGCCAAATCCGTGAATCCTGCCAGACACGGAGATCTCTGGTTGATAATCAGGTTCCAGGCTTTCTCTCTCTTTTTTTTCCCTTCCATTTTTGAGTTCTTAGGATCTGCTTTCCTTTCTTTAGCGAAGATGATTATCGAGTCAAATACACCACCAAATAAACAAAAGATAAATTCACAACAGCCGTTAATAGGATGTTTTTTAAGGCTCTCCTACTGGGCACATTTGGAGTATCCGTTAAGGATGTTGTGATTGAGCATCAGAAACTTTAAGGAACTGCAGTTCAAATACCTTTGAAGCTTTCAGTCTGATGCAAACATTCTGTCTTGACAATATTCACCATTACATCAACAGGAACCCAGGCCGGAAATGTTTTCACGATCCGGCGTGTTCGTCTCGCTGCTTTGCAGCAGCTACAGTGTTCGCAGTTATTTCTTCTGCAGCAGTTACAGTGTTTCTGCAGCTGCTACAGTGTTCGCAGTTATTTTTCTGCAGCTGCAGCCGCAGCTGCAGCGAAACGAACAGGCTAACCTACCTTGTGCATGTACACAAAATGTTCCAACTGCCAAGGAATTCTGAGATGAATCATTATGATGCCGCCAAAGCACAGCTAAGGACAAAATGTCAACATCCACAAACCCGTATAACAAACTGATGCTAGATACAAGAAATTTAATTTAACTTTCACATTCGTCTTCTTCGCTCTTCTAGTCATGTCACTGTTGTCACTGACGAAATTCAATAACCACTTCTACTGATTCTTGTGTCTGTGGGCTGCTATTTTGATTTCGGTGATCTTGACGGACAGGGGGGAACCATTGATGTGTTGGGTTCACGGAATTCTCTGGAACAGTGGAGACTTGCTGGATATTTGGTGCAGAGGGCATCGCAGCCTGCAGCTCTTTCAATGAGATCCGGCATATCGGGCAAGTCGTTTGCTTCTGCAACCATAAATCTAAGCATGCAAGGTGAAAATTATGACGACATGTCGGTATAATTCTTAGTATCTCTTTCTCCTTGTATTCACCCAGACATATGGAGCACCTGTTAAAACAAAGAATCATCAAATTGTTTAGTTGTCAATAAAACTTTTGGGTAGCTTCCAACGTTTACTTGTTTTACAGTGCACCAAACTGAATCCAGATTATTCCAAGAAACAAGAATACTTTAAGTTTGCAAGTTTGGTCCAAAATTAGATGAGGATTTTAAGTCAAATCAGCTACAAGTATGCACCAGTGGACAATGAATTAGTGATTCTTGTGAGAATCTGAATTTTAGCTGTGTGCCCGAACAAGTTTGGATAAGGTGCAAAGACTTGTAAGAAATGGACAGGGCACAGTTGAGCGAAACAAAGATTCTGTTGTTCTCATTGCTAGAAGACAGAACTGTGGCATATCATAGGTGCAATTTGGTAAAGGCCAAGTCAACAGCCCACATGGCATTATCCTTATTTCACTAAAAGCAGAGAAAACTATATTTCTGTTTCTGTTCCAATAGTTCAAAATCCGAGCAAACCACTACCTAATTTAAGCTCTGAAAATTTAATTCAAGTGAAGGAACTGAAGAATGTATAGTGAGCTGACATATGTGATGCCATTAGCATTGTCAAATATATGTATGCTAAATGTCTGATCAGTCGCTTGCTCCTGACAGATGACTTGTTACACTAGCATTTGTAACTTTTGTATTCCAGATTAGCAGGCTCAGTTTTGTTAAGATTTTTAACCCGTCAGTGATGATAGTGAAAAACTACTTAGCTCAATGTTTTGACATTTAATGAACCAGCAAATTCGGTGGCAATGATTCTGAATAGTCTGGCTGGAAGAAGGGAAGCATGTTCAATACACTGAAGCACAAAAGTAGCTCAACAAATGTTCAGTTCATCTGGAGAAATTTGCACTTACTGAGCATCATCTTTAGCATGGAAAGCCTCCTGATTATACTTCACAGTAGGAATTGCAGCAACAACTAAAGGTTCCAACCCACTACGAGCATGCTCTATCTGCACGGTGTGAAAGGGTATGATTAATTTTTCAAGTACAAATTACAAGTACTTTTATGGGGTATATTTGCAATTGATTATGTAAGCAATCACAATCTCTAGATACACTCGGGAAGAATTAAAACCAGGACCAGCCATTCAGTAAGAACTGCTGCATATGTAATACCAATGAGGAAAAACTGCTCAGGTATCACACAAATAAGCAAAGCAGTTAGAGCATCTCCAGCAGAGCCCCTATATGAGCCCCTAGATGGTTTGAACCAAAAAAAGCTGGGCCCCTACCCAAGCCCCTAGCCTAGGGAGGTCACTACATTCACCCCCAAAGCCCCCAGATGTGGTGACCCGCTGGGGGGTCGCTACACTGGTGGGTCCCCAACAACGGCCATGCTCGCGCGACTCTTCCCTCTCCCGCGCGAAGCTCCCGCCTCGCCTCTGCTCTACAGCCGGAGCCCCTTTGCCCCCCTTCCGACGCCAAATTCGACCGCCTCCGTGCCTCGCCTGCACCGGCCACCGCACACAGCGCCCCGGCCTCCACCCGCATCCCCACCTTGAGCCGCGCCGCACCACATCCCCTCCTCTGCCACCTGCTGCGTCCCCAGCCCCGGCCGCCTAGAGCCACGTCGCCTGCCTGCCGATGCTGCGTCCTTGCCTCCCGTAGCTGCAAGTCGTAGTGCAACGTCCGGGCGTCTAGGAGCCTGCGTGGTGAGCCGTGGAGCCCGCGCGCCTCCCTCAACCTTACGCCGTCGCAGGCCGCATGCCTGCTGCTGCCCTCCCGCGCCCCGCTGAGGAGCCGTGTCGTGCCTGCGCCAGGCCGCATCGCGCGTCCGCCCCTCTGCCTCCCCGTGGTGGCGTCGCGCACGACCAGCTCGCCGGGGGGGGGGGGGGGGGGGGGGGGGGCTGGAGGGCCTCGCCACGGTTGGCGCGTCGCGGGGTTTGCTGGAGCGGGTCACGTTGAGGCAGGGCGACGGGGCGAGGCTCGATGTGGCAGCAGTCAGTGCGAGATGGCCATGCGCAGAGGAAGAAGAGGAGAATATAATAGAGGCTGACAGGTAGGTCCCACATATGTAGGGGCTGAGAAATAGGGGCTGTTGCTGGAGTTGGAAGCAAAATAGAGGGGCTCAATTGTAGGGGCCGGCCATTTAGGGGCTCAATTGTAGGGACCCTTGTTGGAGATGCTCTAAGCAACACTAACTCTTGAAGAAAGATTTTGTTGTGAAATTGATGCCAATGCTTCTACTCAATTGGCATTCCCAATTTTGGATTAGTAGTATGTAGGAAATAATAATAGAAAAGACAACAAACACACAAAGTGCAATGAATTATGAAGTTTGCTAGAAAGAGAGGGGTATTAAAATTATATCGATGACCAAAAAGGGGAGAAACTTAGATATTATAATGTACCGACAGCTGATTTTATAGAGTCTTAAAGGTTAGAACCCAATTGCACTATAATCTTATACTAAAAGGGTAGACCCTTAAAGGTTAGAACCCAATTGCAGTATAATCCATACTACAAGGGGCGGCAAAGTTAGTGGTATGTTGTTTAAGGGACACTACATCGGTAAAGAATCTCTGAAGAATCCTTCCCACTTCAAGCAATCCAAAGCCACTTGGTAAAGCTGGTTGTCACTTGTGTGTTGTGTCCCTATTTTACTCCCCATATGATTCCCTACGCACTAAGTACATAAAGCGATTTTCATAAGAACTTATGGCACATCGTCACATGCGAATCATCCTGGCTTGACATGACATTTCCAACGGACCCAGAAAATACTCAACCATTTCTCCTTCCAGTCATGTTGATACTTTAGTTAGTCTCCATGACTTTACCAACACAATAGAAAATTCCCTTATGGGAACGATAGTATACTAAAATTCACAGCATAAGAAAAGTAGCATCGACAGTGGGGGTGGATCAAGGGTGTTGTACGCACCGGAGGGTCAAGATCCGCGGGGAAGTCCGACGGCTGCGGCGGCGCTTGGCGGGGGCGGCAGCAGAGAAATCGCGCGCAGACGAACGCGACGAAGGCGGCGGTCATGCCGAAGCCGAGCGCCGCGCTGACAAGGTTCAGCCCTGATCCCAACATCTCTTTCCACCACCCACACCCCGAGTTCCCGAGCTCCTACCCTCCCGTCTCACAAGACCACCGCCGCCACCACCACCAGGACGCGCAGGAGATCACCTACCGCTCGAACAGGCGGCTGCCGCTGCGGCGGATGGCGAGGAGAGCGGTGAGGTTGGGTCCGGGCGCGCCCATTTGGTGGGGGCGCGGGGGGCACCCGCTCGTGATCCGGTGCCGACCGCGGCCGCCTGGGAGCAATTGAAGCCGTGAAGAAAGGGCGAGATGTGCGGCGGCGGCAGCGGCGGCGGGCGGCGAGGCACGGATGAGGGGGCAGCGGTGGCCGATGGAGACTCGAAGGGCCGGCTGCTGGTGTGAGCTGAGCTGAGTCGAATTGGGACTCTTCTTCCGAAGTCAATGTCGCAAGTGAATCATCTCAATGATCTCATTTGCAACTGCGTTCGAGAGACGGCAGCGAGAGCGAAGGCGACTGCGCATGGGGCCCACTGCCAGGCGGCAGTTGGGTTGGGCTTTGCCGTAACGAAGGAGGTTTCCCACTTGTTGGTCTTCGTCGGTTTGTGTCCTCTCACGTGTTCCACGCTAGGTTGGCCGAGGCCCATCTCGGCCCACAGCGCGAGCAGGCCGCGTCGAGGCATTCGTGGCGGCCCATCCCGGTCCATAACGAGACCCCAACACGGCAAGACAGAAGACGCGGCGCATTCGTGGTGGTTGCCGATTAGCCTGCCATATGCGGATGGCGGCGGAGCGTTTGCATCCGTCGGGGCGTCAGGTGATCAATTTTTCCTATAACCGGCGCTAAACCGCATCTGCTTCCCGGCGCGTGGGGTGAAACGAGATGCCGTTCGCTATGCCGGGAGCACACGAGGTGAAACGTATGTTATCCTCGATCTCATTCGCAGAGTCAATGCGTTCCTAGTTAAGCCCTGATGCTCATTGCATGGAATGGACCTCGTTTCAAAACTGCTGTTAAAGTTTGCCCTGTAAATCGTGGGAATCAAAGTTCTGTATGCTCATGTTACCAAGTACTAGTATCATTGCGGTCTTTGGCCCTGCAGGGTTTTAGGTTTTTTTTTTTTTTTTCTAGAACGTGCATTACCCTGCAGGGTTTAGTATTCACAATGTTAATAGAATTTGGTCTTTTGATCTGGTTGCTCGTTATAATGAAATTTATGTTACATTGGTTGAAGATTGCTACTTGGTGCTTTTGTGCCCGAACGATGCAAGGTAGCTACTCCATTGCAAGTCGTGCACACTTTTTTTTTTTGATGAAACTGGAGGGGAAGACCCCTACAGATTAATATATATTAAATAAAAGGTAAAGGTTACAAAGAAAAGAAAAAGAACAAAAGGAAAAAATACAATTAAATTGTTGTCTGAATCCATAATTTCAGTGGATCCGCTATTCCTTTCCTAGCTCTGTGGACAACCATTTTGAGCTCACTGAAGAAGCTTACTCGACAATTTGCTACTGCTGGGTCAATTCCTTGAAATAACCAATTATTCCTCTCTTTCCAAATACACCAGCTCATCAGAATCATGATATCCATATAGAATGGCACATTAAGTCTTCTTTTAATCCACTTGATGAGAGGCATGATCGGCAGATGTCTTGGGATATTGATTCCAATGGATTCCCAACATAGCTTTGCAAAATTGCATCTTACAAATAAGTGCAGTAGTGTCTCTTCCCGTTGTAAAATGCACATCTCACAAACATAGGAGTCTAGATACATATTCCTTCTTCTTAGCATTCCCCTGGTATTTAACCTGTCCTTCATCAATAACCAGAAGAAAACTTGATGCTTAGGCTCGCAAGAAGATCTCCATAGCCATTTAAATGCTCTATCCACATGTGCATGTCCTTTCATTACTTTATATGCTTTCGATGTTTGATAAGCTCCATTACCCCAAATATATGTCCATAGATCATTACCATCATTTAAATCAAGATTTTCCAAAATTCCGAATAGTTGCTGCATCTGTTCATATGCCTGAACTGACAAAGGCAGATGAAATAAGTCAAGGAAATTGGGTGTGTCCCAGACCTTTGCCAATGATAGGTTTTGCTTTTTAACAAAAGAGTATAGCTCTGGAAAAACTTGCATGGGGACTATTCCATTCCACTGATCTTGCCAAAACCATACTGACGTACCATTTCCAGGCTTGACTGCTGCTAGTCCTTTATATTGGTCATTTAACTTCATAATGTCCCTCCACCAGAAGGATCCTCTCTTTTTCTGCCCAGGCATTTCCCCATTGCTGTAATAATTATCCCAAATCAAATGAACCCAAGGCAGATCTGCTTTGTTGTAGAACTTATGTAGAAATTTCATTAACATTGCATCATTCTGAGTGCTTAACTGCAAGACACCTAATCCACCTTGTTCCTTCGATCTGCAGACCATGTGCCATGCTGCCAGAGGTGGCTTCTTGTTGTTGATATCTGACCCTCTCCACAGTAAGTGCTTTCTATATTGGTCAGCCTGCTTTATCACAGTGACATGCATTTTGATGATACTGATGATATACATGGGCAGCGTTGTGATTACTGAGTTTACCATCTCCAATTTTCCAGCTTGAGTTAAGAACTGCGCACAACACACCAACCTTTTTTCAATCCTTTGTATGATGGGTAGGAAATCATGAACCGTAGGTTTTGTTAATCCCAGTGGTAATCCCAAGTAGGTGAAAGGCATGTTTCCTTTTTGACAACCAAAAGTTTGTGTCAGAATATCCATCTTATCTTCTGGCGTATTAATTGGTACCATCATGGACTTGCTATAGTTAACTTTAAGGCCTGTTGATTTTGCAAAAGAGTTAAGCAATGCTCTTAGCGCAATTAACTGCCTAGGACACGCTTCCATCATAAGAAGTGTGTCATCTGCATATTGGATTACAGGAAAATCTGAGCCTGCTCCCATTGGTAGTGCTAATTTGAGGAGTCCAATATCCTTTGCCCTATTTAAAATAGATTGAAGCAGGTCTGCTGCCAACACAAAGAGTAAAGGTGATAATGGATCACCTTGTCTCACCCCTCGCCTACAATGAAAGACTTTCCCAGGAACTCCATTTAGTAGTATAGCCGAGGTACCAGATTTCATAATCATGGACATCCATTGCAGCCATCTCTCACCCAAACCTTTGTTCTTCAGAATATCCAAAATGACTTGGTGCTCAATTTTATCAAAAGCCTTCTCAAAGTCAAGTTTAAGGATGATGAGATCTTTTTTGGACTTATGACACAGGTGTAGATACTCAAATGACCATGCCAAACAATCTTGGATTGTTCTTGTCTTTATAAATCCATATTGATTCTTGTGTACCAATCTGAGGATAACACACTGCAATCTATTGGCCAATAGCTTTGTGATGAGCTTTATAGAAGAGTTCAATAAGGAAATAGGCCTGAAGTCCCCCACTGAAATTGGTGTATCCTTCTTTGGCACTAGAGTGATGTATGATCCATTTATACTCTGTAGGCAAATCTCTCCTTTACCGAAAGCATCACAAAGTTCATAGAAATCCACTGCTATTATTGGCCAACATTTCTTTATGAAATCACTATTAGAACCATCCGGCCCTGGAGATTTATTATGTGGAAGATTAGACACTACCTTGTCTATTTCTTCCTTTGTAAAAGGTGCTTCAATCCAATCCAGATCCTCTTCTTGGTTTAACAGTGAAGATAGGTCAAACAACATTGTAGAGTATTCTGATGTGCCCAATCTATCTTTATATGATTTCCATAATATAGAGGCTTTTTTATCATGATCATATACCATCTGGCCTGATTCATCCTGAAGAGACATGATGGACTTGACTTTGTGATTTATAGTTGACCTTGCATGAAAAAATTCAGTTGTAGCATCTCCAAATTTGACCCATTTTATTGTACTTCTTTGCTTCCAATAGATCTTCTGCCTATGCAATAGAGCTTCCAAATGGTTTTGCAAAATGACTCTAAAATTCCATTCTTCAACAGTCAGGTCTCTGAATTCTTCTATGATTTCCAGGAAAGAAATCAAAAGCTTCACATTCTTGATAACTGTTGAAAGATTAGAAATTTGTGCCTGCCATGCCCTCAATACTCTTCTCAGATTTTTGAACTTGGCCACTAACCTTTTTGCTTTATCTTGATGCTGAACTGAGATAGCCCACGTATGCTGTACAATATGCATAAAGTCTTCATGTTCCATTGATTTTCAAATCTAAATACCCTGGATTTTGGTATGGAGGTCTCAATTGATATAACACATGGTATGTGGTCAGATGTGTCCCTTGATAGAGGGTATGCTTTAGTCCCAGGGTAGGATAGGAGCCAGTTTCCTGAAGTAAAGAACCAATCCAACCTTTCTAGCAGTGGCTGCTCTTGTTTATTGGACCATGTAAACTTGTTTCCATTCAATGGTATTTCTACAATTCCCAAACTGCTTATTGCATCATTAAACATAAGCATTTCATTTATATGTCCACCAGGCTTGTTTCTGTTATCAGGGCTCCTGATAAGATTGAAATCACCTACTAACAACCAATCCCATTCAGCTTCCATTTCAATATTCTGCAGCCATTCAATGAAAGCTGGCTTCTCATCATGCTGACACGGTCCATAAATATTTGACATGATCCATCTTGCTCCAGAGTGTACTGATGTAAACTCTACTGAAATACCATATACATTTATAAAAGAGACAACTCCACTGAATTTACTCCCTTTCCATATAGTAATACAACCTCATGAGGCACCCACCGATGGCAAATATTCAAATTTATCGAAACTTGGGGGACAAATCTTCTTGATAAAGTTATCATCAAAATACTCTTTCTTTGTTTCTTGAAAGCAAATGATATCACATTGGGATTCAACTACTTTACTTTTGATGAGGTCCCATTTCTGATCTGAGTTAAGTCCTCTGACATTCCAACATAAAATTTTTCAGTCTCTATGCTTCTTTATGTTGTGATTATCCATATAAACAATGTCATAAAAAGATACCAGAGACATATGCCCAACATATGTTGTGAAATTCCAACTGGACTGGACCAGTACTGAACTGGAAAGCATCTGAGAAAATTATTTCGGCCATTGCAAATCACACATTTATCATAACACCATCTGGACCAGTATTGGACTGGAGTAGTACTGAGAAAAGCATTGGGACCAATATTAAACAATATCATGAGTAGGTACCAGTGACATATGCCCAATATATGCTATGAAATTCCAAATAAATTGGACCAGTACTGAACTGGAAAACATGTGAGGAAATAATTTCGACCATTGCATATCACACATTTATCATAATACCATCTGGACCAGTATTGGGCTGTAGTAATACTGAGAAAAGCATTGGAACCAGTATTATCACTGGAGCATTCACAGAGACAAGGATAGCAGACATATGTAATTAACCCAGTCAATATCCTGAGTACAGCATAGATAAACCAGAGTAGTAGTTTGAGATAGCCATTAACCAAACAAAAACAAAATAATGCTAGAGCATTTAGGTGCTCTAGTTGCCCTTCTTCTTGTTAGGCTTCCTGTCATTGGGAGACTTCTTCTCTTCATCTTTGGCTAGCTGCTTCTTGAAAGTTTTTCTTGATGACTATTTTCTTGATCTTCTTCTTTGTAGAGCAGCAGTAGATACAGCCTCGGGCTTCATATCACAAAAGGTTGTTCCCAGATTCTTGATCACGGAGTCAGTTAAGGTCGGTGGGGCACCTGAACAAGCATGGCAGTCTCTATGTGGGCAAATGCTTCTTTGTATCCCTTATTCTGTCCTTCAGTCTGTCACTATGCCTCACCTCAGTTTCAATCACAGCTGGCTGTCTCTGCCTTTTCCTGTCTCTATGCAGTGCAGATGTTGAGACACTAGCACCCATGGAAGGAATATGACTTTTCTTTGGAGTTGTTTCATATATTCACCCTCCTCTTCAGAGATACCTCCATCTTCTTGTATTTCCTCAATATAAGAGCACTTTGGGCTCTCACATACTAGGCGGCACTTGCTAGGTAGGCAGAATTTCTGCTATGGTTCAGAGAATGTTTCTGAAAGAAGTCCCAAGCTTTCGATGTCAAGAAGTTTGTGGCCCAGCTGTAGTGTGTTGGGGATAAAAGGACATTAGTGAAGAACCAAGTCCATTCATCTGGAATATCCACCATAGGGTCCTTTGATCCATTAGGTGAGAAATGTCTGGCCCAGATTCTTATGCTATCAGCATTAACATAAGATTTAGCACTCTGCATGTTTGTGAATGCTTCAAAAACAGGATCTGCTAGGTGATCATCTTCAATTTGAACAAAACCGAGATGTAAGTTCTGATTTTCCTGTGGAACCACCTGCATGTTAGCTTGAATAAGTGCATCATCAATAAGATTATTTGGGACTGGTGCTTCTTCTCCAATCATAT
>RWGY01001125.1:0-20722 GCA_007726485.1 Eragrostis curvula | reverse complement strand
CCGACGGCGGAGGCAGAAACGAGGGGTCGTCGCGACGGCTTAGACAAGGATGAGCAGCTTGGACAACTCGGCGCCGCCGCTACGCAACCCTAATCCTTGTCGCCGCCGCGGCCTCCCCGAAGCTCTCCGAGTCTCCGACGCCGTATGACAGTGTCCTCTCCTTTCTCCAGCATGCACCTGCCGTCCTCCTCTCGCCCTCCTGCCCCTGCCTGGCTGCTTGCCTCCATGGGATCTCGAGGAAGATAAATGGAAAGAAATCAGGGAGGAAAGTAATCAGGCCATGAAGGAAAGAAATAATTGCGGCCGCGTTCGCACTGCTCCGCCGACGAGACGCGAAGAATTGCACGGCCACTCCGGCGTTCTTCCTGCGTGCGCCGCCTCTCCAGCCAAGACACGAAGACGACGAGGATGGAATTGAATTGCAAAAAGGAAACCATTACGCGGCGTCTCACACCAATCCGCAAAAAAGGAAAGGCACTAATCAATTTTCATAGTAAATCAAGTGGGAATCGCCGGGGACAAAACGTCGGGTGAGAAAAGTTTGATCAATGTCAGGATTTTGAACTACCAATGACGTGCGTAACGCTGATTTTGTCCATGGATTGCTGTGGGGCCGGTTTTGACTGATTTGGACGGTAGATTAAAAAGGGAATGATCCAAATCGACGGTTGATATACAGGTGGGGTAGATTCTGGTAGGTAAAAAACATTTTCCACCCAACTGGTTTTTTAAGGGTTTAGATTGTTCAATAATTTAATTTAATCGGCATCCTTTCTTTTTCCCAGTTGGTGTTCCTTATATTGTCATTACGCAAATATTTACAATTCTATTCTCTTAAGTTTGCATCAGTCTTTGAAATCTCTCTAAAACAAAGCAGCAACGCGCGGGGCCTCATCTAGTGAGCAAAAAAATAGCTGCCGCCAACTCCTACAATTCCATATAAATCCTAGGGGCCATAAAAGAACAATAAAATTCCATTGATCCTCGAACTGAGAGGATCCAGCGAGGGAGGTGGGGGGGGGGGGGGGGGGGGGGGGGTTTCTTGTACTCTACCAAGCAAGACATTAAAATAATTTATCGTTTGAGCCTTTCTATGGTGCTTGAAAGGAACTTCTGGTTCCTCCCCCTCTAATTATTCTGCACCGTTGATCTAACCACTTGCACTTACATTTAGCAGGCTAGATTAACGCAAATAGGGGCTGTTTAGTAATACGTCATACGCTAATTGACGGTCCACCATGTACTTCTGCCCGGACGGTTGCCGCAACGCCCTGCCAGCCGCCGCCATGGCTCGTGTTTGCATACGCTGCTCCTCTCTTCATGCAACAAGCTCGCTGCAGGGCCTACGATTTCAGTGGCGTGAAGCTATTGGACAAAGCCGTGATGAACGGGAACGAGACGACGGACTGCTTCCGTTTCATCTCCGCCATCTGCTCGTATGTATGACGATAGCAGCACCGCGATCGATGCTGGGATACGGTGCCAACAGAAACAACATAGGGCAGCCGCTGCGTCACAGATCGATAGGTTAGATTAGGCCTGGGATCTTCATCGTAAACGTTATCACCAGAGCCGGCTACGGCGGCTACGGAGCGATCGGAAACAATTGCTGCCTAATACATGAACTGAAGTACTAAATTACCCTTTCTAGATTAACGAAGAAAAGAAAAGTAATTAGAACCGGGCCCACATAATTTGGTACTGGTCCACAACTTATGGTTCCTTTTATTGGGTTCCTCCCTATTTGTAACCGTTAGATCTAGCTAAATAAACGGTTACTATTAATTCCAAGCACCATAGAATTTCTCTATGGTTTTTATTTGGACCATGTGGTTTTGAAAGTTCTGTTAGTTTTGCCTGAATTGCACTTTCTGTTGCTTAATAATTAAGGAAAAAAGAACACCAATTTTAAGAAACTTTTTAACGTCTATATATAATTGATCGCTCAAGTAAATTTTGTGCTCAGTGTCTATATTCAACAAACATGATTCAACATTTCAGCACACTAAAGCTTGTATATCGCTCTATTGGCAGACTATAATAATTGGTGTAAGCAAACTGTCACTTGATGTAAATTCTTCATATATCCCCATTTTATATCGGCTTACAGCATTTACTGTTAAGCTAACTCTCATTTGATGTAAGTACAGTCACAGATATTATATGTTAAACTTTCATAATCTATAAATGTATTTGTGATAATTCCCGTGCATAAAGAATTCGCTAGCTCATATAACCACAATTATAAGCACATGCCACTCCATTAATAGCACATATGTTTGACTCCATATCAAATAGTTCCAAAGAACTCATCATTTGGCCTAATAAGAACGAGGTCAGATAATTTAATAGTTCCAAATAACTCATGATGCATCATAATAAAAGGGGCCAACATTTGTGCTGGTGCTGTCCGATCTGAGAGCTCAATTCGGGAAAAACATGATCGATAATTTTTCATCATATAGAATCCTTAGTTTTTCCCGTCAAGGTACTGTTTTACTGTTGCGCTCCTGTTTACTGTTCCTCCCGCGCGGGTCGATCACAGTCGTTCGTTTCCTTCGCATGCCATCTTGGCCGTTCCTGCCCGGGCCTTATCCTCTTCCCAATGCGCATCCCCTTCGTCTTCCCCGACCCAGCCCCGATTCCCCCGCCGTCCTCTCCTTGCGCCGCTGCAATCACTATGCCCAGCGTCCCGACGCCGCCCGGCTTCCTCCGCGCCGCAGGCCGGCCAGCAACGCCGGTCTCTGGATCAGGTCGGTACGCCACTCCTGTGCTCTGGTCCCTCTCTTGCGGATTCGGCGGCCCCCTAATCTCCTCGCGTGCTTTGCGTCCATCACCGATGTGCCACAATCGGCCGTCGTCCCCAACCTGATCTATGTCTCCACGGAAGCCTAGGCAGCTTGCTATCGAGATCCATTGCGCCTCCATCCTGCCGAAGCCTTGCTGGGCACCATCCTCCCCCTACCCATCTCAGGCCCAGCCGGTGTGAAGTCAGTACTGCAGTTCTTGCCGCCATAGATGGGTAGCACCATGGAAGCCACCAGTCGACCTCAGGTGCATGTGATTTGATCGTCCGTTGTTATGTGCTCCATGCCTACTAGGTGTACAATTTACCCACGTGTGCTTGTATTGGGTCAAATACCTAATGCTCTGGATTAATCATGTTTGTTCTTTAGGTGCTCATTTATGGAAAAAACGGTGAAACTGGCTGCAGTGAACTAATGGTGAAACCATAGGAGCAGAAAAATTCTATACAATCTGCACATTGGTCTTATGCTTCCTGAGGTAATTATCTCTCCTCTCCCTATCCCTTTCTTTACCTTATTTGCATCATTTGAAAAAATTGTGTGTTCTTTCACTTTTTATCTTGCCAAATTCAACAGGGTTGAGTGAATAGTTCGTCTAACTTGAAGCATTCTCGACTAATCTGGAACATTTGCTATCATGTGTTCATCTGTGTGCAGCATATTAAGTGGTTTATCTTCTGTCCATCTGCTTCTCGAATTTTATTTGCATATAACGCAATGAATAGCAGCTATTGTACATATGTCTGTAACAAAATATTATGTTTGGCATTCACAGCTGGGGTGTTTGTAACGAAATATTGACATACTGGTTGAGTACAGTTTTATTTTGACCACATTGGAACAATTCATATTTATTTGGAAAGTGCAAAAAAATCCTTTTTTCATTGTTGAACTTAATTTTAAAATTGTTTTTTCTCAGGAATTCAAATAGCATTCCACACTACATACGTGAACAACATCATTCCCTTGGAACAATGATCGGAAAAAAGATAGCAAACAATTGCATGAGATGAAAGTATGACGGTAAGCTGTCATTGATAATGATTTCTAATTCAGTTGTTATGCATGATGATATGACTCATCTGGATTATTTTTTTTTTGGGGGGGGGGGGGGGGGGGGGGGAATCACTCATCTAGATTAATTGGCACTGTCTTATATACTACTAGTTTAAACAATGCCTGGCGCTCCTGGACCATTTAGCCCTACATTACCCACACACCATGTTGGCTAACATAGAATCATGCTTTGCTATTGTAAAAGAAGTTTTCTCAAAAGTCTCAAGAAAGCAATTTCAGAAATATTGCTGGCAAAACTAGTTTATAGAAAAGTTTCAAGAAAACATGGCAAAATGATACCTAGAAAAACATTGTCATAGTAGGGTGACAATGAACTGCCACAAGGTGTGCAACGAAACTTGGAGCTTGCCGAGGCCCAGTGCCAGACCAAAATTTCAGAGATGGGTGTTCCACTACAAGATTTGGAACATTTCCCAACAGTTTGAAGCAAGTGGTCGACAGTATCTAGTGTAATTGGTTAAGTATCCCAAGTCATTGTAGGTAATGAGCTTGTACGGTACTACATTACTGGTAAATTGTTAAAACTGTGAGGAAATACAACATTTTGTTTAAGTATTATTGGTCACTCTTGAGAAAAATACTAGGAGGATTAAGACTGCAGGCCATTTCAGGAAAACTGTAGTGAAAGAGTTGTTATCTCTTGTAATGTTCGGAGTTATTGACATGTCACCAAAATATCCTTCCATCAAGTAATTATATATGCAGAAGTTAGAAGTTATGTAACATCGTATCGAGAAAGTGGACGCGCAGACGGCAGCTAGCTAGCAGCCCTGTATTTTTTTGAAAGAAACTGTGGGGGAGATTCCCACAGGAATTTTCCATTAAAATAAATAAAGCAGCCAAGAAACCAGTCCGAAGTAAAAATTTACCTAGAAGCTAACAGCAAAGGAAAAACAGAAAGTAAACAAGCTAAGCTAAGCTAATGAACTGAAAGACAAAGATCCTCTATAGCCTGTTACTGAGAGATAGGCTACAAAGAGTCAAGCCATTCAAGCACTTCCTGTCAATCATTTTGGGAGAATCTGACAGAGTGTAGAAGGACGTCCTCTCTGAACAGGTGCCACCATGCTCCAAAAGTTTGATTTACTCCTTCAAAGATTTTCGTAATTTCGTTGATTTATTTTGAGGACTGCCCAAGTGGTTGATTCTAGCTACAATGGCGAAGAGCAAGTGGAACGACGAGCCTCTAGCAACCCATGTAGGAAAACGAGATAGATTTTGAGCATGCCGTTTTGCTTGGTATTAGATTTTGAGCAAGTCGTTGATTTATTTTTGAGTCTGCCTCTAAAACGAGTTTTAGATCAACATGCAAATGCGCATTCATAATCAGTAATCACTTGTTTTTTTCTTCCTCTGAAATTCATCCTAGTAAGTGAGCAATCCTATGCATGATGCGTCTGCGTGTATACCTATGCATAATCTATTCATCCACGCAACATTTCTCTCTTCCAAATGTGAGTTTTTTTTGGACTTTTCCTTGACACGTTCATTGTTCCTGGACCAAGGACGTAGCAGCTCCGACCATGTCGACGCCAAACGGCCAGCAAATCTACATACAAGCACGACGTGCTATAGCAAGTAGCAAGTGAGAGCAATCCTGTTACAGGCCCTATATAACTATGAAAAAAAAATCTCGACCTCCTGTAACTGAGCATTGAGCATTGTCTCCATTAGCAACAATGCTAGCTGTGATTCGTTCTTGACGGGAGAGGTTAAAGTCCTCAACAGATAGTACATGCAGCACGATAACCACTGTTCAGTGTTCTACATGCCAGAAGCTCAGCCTCTTCAGAAGCTTTACGGCAGAAGAAGCTCTCCCGAGTCCCGACAGGAGGATATATACCTGGGTTGCGCTACCTGTAGGAATCTGAACATGGTCAATTGATCGATGCACTGTTCTTTTCTTTCTTCGAAGTTTGAGCCTTTTCCATTTTCTCGACACGATCTTTGCTCATGAACATTTGTACGTGTGCCACGTATCCAAGTAATTGGCATGCGTAATCCAGTTGTAAAACGGACAGAAAGATCGAAACTTTTCTTTTTGATTCGCACAAGATCGTTCCAGATTTCTCACCTTTATTAAGGCTCTAAGACCATTCCAATTTTGCGCCAAAGATCGTTTCTACGCTCACCCTCCAGACTGGCTATAAAATGGAGCCCCTGCCCTCGTCCTCTTCACACACCAACCAATAGAAAATCCATTCTTTCGCTACATTGTAAGGTTTTCAATCCAGGCATGGTTACTGAGAGGGTGAAGCTCGCCATTAATTACCTACCGCGCCCGCCTCGTCCTCCTGATCGTCCACAAGCTCACCCGCGGTTGCTGCGCCCGCGACGTCCTCAACGGCTTCTCTGCCGAAATCGCCGACGATGTCATGGCGGTGATGGAGCTGCGCCAGAGAGTTTTAGCCAACCGCATCAAGCGCGTGACGGCAGCTCAGGAGGCGGCAACCTTGGGGACTTCATCTGCGGTGGCGCCGGCTCCGGCGGCTAACCCGCCGCCGCCAGCCGGTGAGCCTGCACCGCCTGTGGTCGCGCCGACGGTGGCTAACTCGCCGCCGCCGGCCGGTGAGCCACAAGCTGAGCCGGTCTACTTGGACGGCGGCGAGCCCGGCCGTGGCAGCGCCCTGTTGGCGATGGTCGCGGCAACCAAGGACGACGGGACTGGCAGCGGTGCTGTTCCCACTGCTGAGGAAATCGACCGTGTTCTGAAAGAGTATGCTCTCTCTTAGAATATGTAATGTTGTAAAATGGCTTGGGCATCAGATCTCCCAGCCTTGAAAGTAAGAATGAAATTCTGAAGCCTTCGATGTGATGCACCTGATCCATTTATGTCTTGTTTTGTTTTTGTTTGATTGGATTTTCCTTGTATCAATCACATTTCATTTGTATTCAGAAATCTCATGTTTAGGCATCCTCCAGTAACATATATAAAGCAGCGGTTTTTACCTAAATGCTCCCTCCCAGCTAATTAGAAACCACCTAAAACACAACCGGAGAGTGAAAGAAAAAACACGGGAAAACGGTAGGACCTCCTCGGATCAGTCCTTCCTGCGTACCTATGGCACTGCCCTTCAACTTTGGCGTCTGTCGAACAGCCGGTGCTCCACGACCCTGTCTGTGAGGCCATGGTTTGGAGTCGATCTAGCGCACCTCAATGGCCATCTCCTCCTATCCTCTGCCTCAACGCCGGCCGCCTCGAGCCCAGAACGTGAGGGTGGCGCCACTTCTAGGTCTGTTCGGCGTGGCACGTTGCAGACCTCCCTGACGAGACGACGACCCAACCAAGACTCAGACGTACTCTCCACTGCTCAGACGCCATCCTCCTAGCTGACATACACACATGTAGAATGTATGTTGACAATCTTTGATCTAGAATTAGCATTATAATCAGGTCAATTAATTTACGAAACAGATATGTGTCATGTTCCTTGGTCGTGCAGATTTGAGAACGGGCTCTAGTTATCTAGCTACACATTTTGTGAAGGGACAATTTTGCAAATATATGGGCTTGCCTGTTTATTATAACTCTTTTTTGTGATTACACAATACAACTCAGACACTCACAATGCACGCACACTCACCCCTATGAACGCACATACGCAAACCCTACCTCTATGAGCATCTTCGAAGACTGAGCCGGCAAATCCTCCAGATTAACGAAGTCACCACTGGCGCCTCGCTATCGACGGCCACGTCGCCTACCGCTGAAATCACAAATGCCGTTAAATCCTAGAGAATTCGCTCCCACCGGAAGTCAAACCCAAGACCTCAAAGGTATTACTCGGATACCTTAACCATTAAGCCAAGATCCCTTTCATGCCTGTTTATTATAACTCCGATGACATCCTAATGGCCATGGAATTTTGTTTCAGAGAATAGAAGATAGAAACGATATTCCATGCCCATCACAAGTTTTATGTCGAGGTGCCTGATGTCAATGACGTGCTTACTACTCTGATAATCCACATGTTATCAATCAGGTTATTTTCCACGTCACTTTTGATTTGTAATCGCTTCGGCTCATCTACAGCCGTTCCTCTTTTGTACAACTGCACATCAGCAAGAACCAAACTCAAACTGATTTGTGTCAAACAAAATCTTTTTTCTCAAACACGCATGAGAGCTGCGTATCTTTGTATTATAGGAAAAAGAGTTATCCATACAATCACCCCCTCCTACTAGGATCAAGGTAAGAGGGGGGTATAACAACAACAAAAGGTAAAACTTTTCCGGAAATTATGAGTAAGCCACAAACAAAAAAAGCTAAATCTCTAGGTCCCATTTGAGTATCATTACAATGACAGGTAATTTAAATATGTTGAAGCATTTTTAAATTACTGTTATCTGATGCTTATTGTGTTATTATACACATATTTGAATACAAATTTCACACATGAAGTGATTGCAGCAGCGTGCCTCCTTGCTAGCTAAAGCAAACCAAATATTATATTGCTCTTGAAGCCGTATGATTGATCATTTTTCTTGTTCAGTCCTGACTAGAAATGGACCTAGAGGAACGTGTTAACCCTATTCATTTTCTTGCTAGTTTTTTATTTCGATGTAACCATGAGTCTGTCAAATACGGTCACTAGCTAGAAACCTTTGACAATGTTGCCTGTAACTGAAATGTTACATTCGAGAAACTATGAACCATATGATATTGTACCTTGATTATTAAAAATATCTGGTCTGTGCCTTACAAGTAACGTGTTTTTTGACTAACTAATTCACTCTAGTATTTGTGCGTTAACGACATGTTGTATAATGACGAATCTTGCTCGATTGGTGTAACAGGGTTTCACATTTAATTTGTGTTAGAACTCAGATTCATTATGTTTATTGCTGCGGTGTAATCAGTCCAGTAAAGAAATCCAGGAAGATGATGTTGTAAAAGGTTGACAACTGGCAATAAAAATAATAAGCTCATAGTTAATATTTTGAGCACTACATGATATTTATATATTTTGGAGCATATGGATCATGTTAATATCAAGCTCAACAATACACTGTCACTAAAAACTAATAATATGAGGCTGATATTTTGAAACCATAATACTTGTTGTGGGCACATTACTTGCTAGCGATCTTTCATGTTTTATTATTTTCTACTTCTTCCATTCCACAATACTTGTGATTCTAGCTCTAGCTAGGCACAAGAAACATTGATAATAGATAAATATGTAGTGCATAGAAGACAAAAAGGAGAGATATACAGATAGATACGCATTGAGTGTGACAAAGATACATTGAAAAGCGATAATCACAAGTGTTGTGGCATAAATTTTGAAGGCTAGAATCACAAGTATCGTGAAACGAGGGGAGTATAATGGACGGTATTTGCATGAGCAGGATATTTTGTAGTTTGTGTGACATCCCGGCCCATTTGAGATTAGGCCTTAGTAGCCCATGTGCATGAGGGGGTATGATTTAGTCTCACCTTGCTAATTTAGTGAGGGGAAGGGCAACATATAAGCCTAGGTTGTCCACCATTCATCACCTTGGGTTAACCCTTTTACGCGAAGCGAGGCCGAAAGCGTAAAAGGTGGTGGGTTAGAGTGGGGTCCGCACAAAATGTGAGCGGGCCCAGCCCGGTGGCAGCCTGGGATGTTACAAATGGTATCAGAGCCGACCCTCGCGATTGCACGGGCGTGTGGGCCAGGGGTGCAGACATATGGCGCATGGCGCGTGTTGGCCCCATGAGTGGGACACGGCATGGCATATGGGCTGACACTGGACACAGACGTGTGCCAAGATGGGAGCGTTCCTGGTCCTTTGCCTGCAAGGGTGTGTTGCGCTAGTATTCCCGACGAGGACGTCGGTTCCTTTGAGGGGGGGTGTTTGTGACATGCCGGCCCATTTGAGATTAGGCCTTAGTAGCCCATGTGCATGAGGGGGTAGGATTTAGTCCCACCTTGCTAGTCTAGTGAGGGGAAGGCCAACATATAAGCCTAGGTTGTCCACCATTCATCACCTTGGGTTAACCCTTTTACGCGAAGCGAGGCCGAAAGCGTAAAAAGTGGTGGGTTAGAGTGGGGTCCGCACAAAATGTGAGCGGGCCCAGCCCGGTGGCAGCTTGGGATGTTACAGTTTGACCTTTGTTGTTTTGTTGACACCATGTTACATTACACCAAATGCTTACATGTACTTTCCATTAATGAAGTAAAGTATTTATAGGTTACAACATTTACAGTTAATTAAGCTATATGATCAATGGCTCCTCAAACTACTTTTGCTCGTGATGATGAAAAGTGGTGAATTAATCCTTATCAGGCTAACTCTCACTTGATTTAATAAGAGTCACAGTTTTATTAAAAACACCCAACCTGATATTATACCTTAGATTTTCATTGTTAAAGTCTATAAATCTATATGTATGATTACAATTAGTCACATGGTATCCTACTGGGCTATTCCAATGAGCTAACAGAAAAACAAAAGCAACAACAGAGAAGCAAAAGAAATTAGATATGTTCTTCTATCCATTGTTGTAAAGCTCTGGGATATACCTTGCCCTACGGATAACCATGGCAAGCTCTTTGAAGTAATCTTCTTCAATTGTTAACTGTTAGGTCAATATTTTCAAAGATCCACTTATTTCTGGTGACCCAAATACTCGATGACATAAAAATAATGATTTCCATGAAAAATGGAACTCCCAGTCTTCTTTTTAACCATCTGATGACTTGCAAGGTTTGCAGGTTCCTTGGGACAGAGAGACTAATTGTCTGCCAAGACATACTCTCGCAAAATTGCAAGAGATGAACTTTAGGGCTTCTTCCAACTGTATAATGCATAATTCACAGCTATAAGAATCCAACTCTTTGTTTTTCCTTCTCAAAAGACCTTGAGTATTCAGCCTGTCACGCAGGAGTAACCAACAGAACACTTTGTGCTTTGGTTGACACTTTGACTTCCATAACCAAGGGAAGGAAGGGTGTACTACCACATGCCCAGATAGTTGTTTGTACACTCTTTATGTGGAATACATTCCTGATTGCCCCATGTGCCTCCAGATGTCTCTTGCCCCATTTAGATATATTCACACCATCCAATTTATCAAGCATTTGCTGTACATTACTGTAGACCTCCACAGACAGTCAGTGCAGTAGCGGTTAAATAGAGATAATGGTTTATTCTGAACCAAGGTCCCAGCATCTCTCCCTTGTCGAGTCCAAACGGCCAGCATCATGTACTTACAAGCCCGACTTGCTAGCTGGTGTTACAGGCCCTATAGAACTACGAAACTTGTGTCACCTAAATAAATAATCATACGTACGTATACCTGTAGCACCTTTGAGGTCCTGGGTTCGACTCCTGGTGGGAGCGAATTTTCTAAGATTTAACAGCATTTGTACTTTCAGCGGTAGGCGACGTGGCCGTCGACAGCTAGGCGCCAGTGGTGACTTCGTCAATCTGGAGGATTTGCAGGCTCGGTCTTCGAAGATGCTCATAGGGATAGGGTTTGCGTATGTGCGATGATAGAGGTAAGTGTGCGTGCGTTGTGAGTGTCTGAGTTGTACTGTGTAGTCATAAAAAAAAAGTGTACCTGTACGTGGTCCTTAATTGTTTTTCTTGACACGATCCTTGCTGATGAATATGCTGACGTATGCAAGTAAATAATGATCCGCGTAATCCAGTTGTATAAGAGTTAATTAGAAAAAAGAATCTTTCTTTTATTCGCACAAAAACGACGTTCCAGATTTTTCACCCATAACCCCTTGCCAATTCTGCGCCATCAATATTTCTCTGCGGATGGTCCGCAAAGCGCTCCCGTGCGGACTCGATCCCGATTTGTGCCGCGTGGACGCGCCTCCCATCCAACGCCGTCTTGCTCCCAGGCGAGATGCCCAGCTTGGCTCACGCACGCGCATCGCTTGGCTCCGGCCGAACAAGTGGCCTTCGCCTCTGCCTCCGCTTCCACCTCCGACTGGATTAAGTTTCGCATGACCTTGACAGTGGCAGCTAGCATTAGCGGCACGAGCGGCTACGGCATGACCTTGAAAGCGGAGACCTCGGCAGGGAGCATCGACGGCGTGATCTCGTCAGCTCTCCCTTCGATTAGGCCGCAGTTTTCCATGGTGAAAGCAGCACCATCCGTCACCAGCCATGAATTAGGGTCAAGTTGCGGCGCCTTTCGCTGACGACGTCTTTGTTTGATGGCTCAGTCCGATGTCCCATGAATCGGCTCGATGGCTCGATGGCTTTCGGCTACGTCGCTCGATGTACGATGGCTTGAACCACAGCGGGACTTCAAAACGGACGTGCGCGATTGTGCGGGGCGTCCACACGTCGGCTATCAGGATCGGGTCCGCACGGGAGCGCTCCACAGAGAATTTGTTTCCCCTCCTCACAACAACCAAGAGGGAACACATTTCTTTCGCTACATCCTAGGAATTCAGATCCCGCAATGCACTACAGGAAACCGCTTATTTGCCGAGTGCAGAGGCCGTCAGCAGGGTTTGCCGAGCGCTGGCTCTCGGCAAACCCTGGGCACTTTGCCGAGAGCCAGCTCTCGGTAAATTTTGGAGCGCTTTGCCGAGAGTTAGCTTTCATTTCAGACGTACTTTTTGTTCACATTTTGATTTCAAATTTAAAAAATGTTTCAACTACAAATGTTCAACTACAAAGTTTCACCACTTTTATTTTAACAAATTCGCCTCCCGATAGTGTTTTCAAAATTCAAATTTTCAAATTTGAGCAATTTTTACGTATTTTTCATTGACAATTTGATTTAAAATAAAAAGGTTGTCGACTACAAAGTCTTGTAACTGGTCGAGAGCTCCAACTTTTATTTGTACAATTTCTCTACCTGAGGTCGTTTGAAAAATTCAAATTTTCAAATTTGAGAAATACAAATGAACTTTTTATTGACATAAATTATTCAAATTTAAAAGTGTTCAACAGCAAAGTTGTGTAACTTATGAAGCTCTAACACTTTTATTTTGGTATTTTTTTATCCGAAAAAATCGACCTAACATTGTTCACAAATTTCAAATGCACCTCTTCGTGTTTCTATGAACTCCACGAGACCTTAATGGTTTGTGAACAACTTTAGTGTCACTTTGTCGAATGAACAAATGACCAAAATAGAAAGTGTAGATCTCTACATTTTAGACAACTTTGTAGTTGACAACTTTTTGATTTGAAGAAATCTAACGCATGAAATAATTCAATGAAAATTAGTTTGCCGAGAGCAGCTCTAGGCAAAAATTTTTTTGCCTGGTGCCGTTTTTGCCGAGAGCCACGGCCACAACTCTCGGTAAATAGATTTTTTTTGCCGAGAGCTCCCAAATTGCTCTCGGCAAACGGCGACCGGGTCCCACATTCCTGACGCCGTCCTGAATTTCAGACGGCCGTTAAAGTTTACCGAAGGCGTAGTCTTTGCCGAGAGTTATTCAAAAATTTGCCAAGAGGTTTTTCGTTGGCTCTCGGCAAAATTTTTTTTTTTTTGCCGAGACCTTTTTTTTGCCGAAGGCTGACGCACGGTACAAATTTTGTCGCCGTGCGCCGCTTCTTTGCCGAGAGCTCGGCAAACACTTTTTTTTTGCCGAGAGCCCGAGAAACTGCTCTCAGCAAAGAGCGTTATACTCGACAAAAACCGGGTTTCCCGTAGTGATGGATCCTGTGGCGGAGATAGTGAAGCGCGCGCTGCCAACCGCGCCTGCCTCGTCCTCCTAATCCTGCACGACCTCCTCCTCAGGCGCTTTTCCCGCGACGACATCGCGGGCATGTCCGCAGATCTGGTCGCCGACGTCAGGGCGGCACTCGAGCAGCGCATGAGGACTCTATCCAACCGCATCAACCAGCTGACGGCAGAGCTGGAGGAACCACTCATGGTGGATCCGCCAACAGTGGAGCCGTCGCCGGCCAATCCGCCGCCGCCAGCCGGTGTGTCTGCGCCACCTGCGGTGGCGCCGGCGGACGCTGAGCCTCGTGTGTAGCCTCCACAAGCTTCGATGTAATGATGTAATAATGATGCAAAAAAGGCTTGGGCATCAGATCGCCCAGCCTTGCAAGAATAAAAATTGAACCTTCGATGTGATATTGCGTCTGATCCATTTATCCTTTGTCTTGTTTGATTGCATTTTGCTTTGAACTGTAAGACCGACCGAGGTCGTCGGGTCGGATCAATTTTTGGTGTTCGTTTTTTGTTCTGCCTCGATCTCACGTAATTTCCGTCGATCCCTCTGCCTCTCTTCCCTCGCCCACCCCAAAACCTAACCCCCGCGTTCGGGCCGGGCGCGCTCCTCAGCAATCGCTGCCGTGGTCTCACCTGCATGCGCCTCGCTCCATCACTGATGGGTTCCATGGCTTCCCGTCTTCTACGAGAAGAACGAATGGGCTGCCAGCGGCGTCACATATCGGAGCTGAAATCCAAGGTCCGCATTAGGCTGGCCTTGTGGGACACGACCTTTTGGTCACCTCAATGTGTACCTCACGGCGGCTGCGCGGGGACGTCATTTAGTTGCGTGTGGCTGAGCAGCTTCTTGCCTCTGTACATGCAGCCTGCCTCACTGGACTAAACGTCTAGCACACTTCGCAAACAAAGGTAATTGAGGTTAGGGGAAACGAAAACTGAAACAAAAATAAGAGTAGGTCAACTTTTGTTTTCGTGCCACTAGTTTGTTTTTAAGTCATAAAATTTCTTTATCTATGCATACATACGGTTAGAAGTAGTGGGACGGAAAACTATAATCGTGGCCATGATATATTGTCTGAAGAAAATCAATGCTTAGTAAAAGGTGTGCTACTGTTGGTTAGCAAAAGAGGATCGTTGAGATGAGTTTGTGATTCGTGTTTACCTTACCCAGTCCTATGTGCTTCCTCTTTTGACATTTTATCCGTTGGATCTTTTCTAATCTACTGGTGGTTTGGATATAGGAGACACACTGAAAGCAGCTGGGCACTTCCATTCAGTTATCAGTTCATCAAAATTTTGATAGTATTCACAGTGTGTCAAAAGTGACTAGCCAAACCACTTCAGTCACGCCTGTGAGTTAGTTTGAGCCCTTTAAATAAACTGTGGAATCATTTACAAGTCCATGTCACGATCGACCTGAGAATGAACTTCTGTCACCTAATTTTATTTTTCTTGACGCGATCCTTGCTAGTGAACATGCTTACCTATCCAAGTAATAAATGTTGATACGCGTAATGCAGTTGTAAAACAGTCAGTAAAAACGAAGCTTCTGCCAAAATTGCGTCAGATTTCACACCCCTAACACCTTTCCAATTCTGCGCCATAGATCTTTTCTAGGTTTACCCTCCACTCCTCCAGGCCGGCTATAAAATGGAGCCTCTGCCATTCGTCCTCCTCCAACTAACCAAGAGACACTACGGGAAACCCCTAGTTTGCCGAGTGTACGTTTCAGACATCCTGGTGACGGGACGCTACAGGTTTCCCGGTCCAGCCATGGATCCTGAGACGGCGAAGCTTGCAGCTACCAACCGTGCCCACCTCATACTCCTCATCCTCCGGTATTGCTCCCGCGACCACCTCCATGGCATGTCCGCAGATCTCGCCCCGACGTCATGGCGGTGGTGGAGTAGCGCTTGAGGGCTGTATCCAACCGCATGAACCAGCTGACGGCAGCGCAGGAGGAACCACTCATGGTGGATCCTCCAGCGGTGGCGCCGGCGTTGGCTAACCAGCCGCCGCCAGCTGGTGAGCCTGCACCTCCTGCGGTGGCGCCGGTGGGCTCTGAACCTCATGCTCATATCAGCCTCCACCAGCCTGCACACCCTGTAATGATGATGTAATAATGATGTAAAATGGCTTGGGCATCTGATCTCCCAGCCTTGCAAGAATAAAATTTGAAAACACATTTGATGTTATGCGTCTGATTGGATTTTGCTTGTAAGGCTGATCGAGGTCGGGTCGGATCATTTTGTCTCCTTTTTCAGTCTGCCTCTCATGTAATTTTCTTCGATTGCTCTGCCTTTCTTCCGTTCCTCTTAACCCTGAACAACTTGCGGAGTCCGTATGGTAGGTACCCATCAGGGTCTTTCGTCTGCCTAATAATTAAACAAGGGCATTACTACCTACAGGCGTAACAGCCCTGTAGCATGAGTTAACAAGATCTCAAGCTAAACACAATGAAACGATGATAGACCATAGATTAAGTCAGCTACTTCCCTTTTAGCTAGCCAAGAAAGATCCTCAGCCAAGGTGTCGCCAAACTGTTCTTTCATGTCATGACATGCTTTATCAACAATGCTTTCAGCCTCTTCAGTTCCAAGAACTCTGCTTCTCTGGCCTTCTTTTTTTTTTTTTTGCTTCATCAAGCTGTTGTAATTCCTGACCAAGCTGAGCATCTTTATCTTTTTGACACGTTTATTATCAATTTCGGAGTAGGAATCTCCCTTTAACTGCTTCTGTGCTTGGACGATGTCTTTTCTGTGATAAGTTTTGCATAGATTTCATCTTTATCAATTTATCCAAGCATGTCAATTTTTCAACACTGAATCCAAAATGCTTCAGCTGTGGGAGGATATAGTCCTTGTCTTGAAACGACTCATAACTGTCTTCTATGCTTCAATTGCTTAGGCTTTCCACTACATTGGCAAACGAACGCATCAGACCTAGAGCAGTTCCTTCACGTTGTATAGGCTTTTCTTTCTGAAGTGTACCGAAATGTGGTTGCTGTGGCACCTTCAATTCTTAAATACTTCCGTTTCCTCAAACGAGGACCAAAGCAACAGACCAGCTCATGACAAATGGAAACTGGGTAGCAACTTCGTCTTCATTCCGGTTGGCTTGAAAGCTACTGCTGAACGTAGCAGTCAACCCTTGATCTGACATACTACCACGTCTACCTAACCATAGAGATCGAGTCAATGGAAATCAGTACTAGTGTGTTGTCTAGAAAAAATGCAGTTAAATGATTGTGTCTTGACCGGATATTTGTAGGAAAAATTGTCTGAGACACACTAAAAAAACAGTGGCTTGGTCCGTAGCACACCAACAAAGTCAAATTTGTCTGTAGCACACTACGATTTTGAAAACTCTTGTTTGTGACACACTATTACCATTTGCAATTGTTTTCAATTTTTTATATCAGTTCACAAGATCCATTAGAGTTTGAAACTTGGCACAATGTACATTGTTGCATTGTCTATCATTGAAAAAAGGAGGCTGATTTTTTTTATTGTTTACATGATTTCATCGATAAACTAAAAATTAAAACAATGAGCACATTATTGCCAAGTTTCAAACTCTAATGTATCTTATGAATTGAGATTAAAAAGTTGAAAACAATTGCAAAATGGTAATAATGTGTCACAGACAAGATTTTTCAAAATCGTAGTGTGCTGCACACAAATTTGACTTTGTTGGTGTGCTACGGACCAAGCCACTGTTTTTTAGTGTGTCTCAGACAATTTTTCCTACAAATATCCGGTCAAGACACAATCATTTAACTGCATTTTTTTCTAGACAACACACTAGTACTGATTTCCATTGACTCGATCTCTATGGTTAGGTAGACGTGGTAGTATGTCAGATCAAGGGTTGACTGCTACGTTCAGCAGTAGCTTTCAAGCCAACCGGAATGAAGACGAAGTTGCTACCCAGTTTCCATTTGTCATGAGCTGGTCTGTTGCTTTGGTCCTCGTTTGAGGAAACGGAAGTATTTAAGAATTGAAGGTGCCACAGCAACCACATTTCGGTACACTTCAGAAAGAAAAGCCTATACAACGTGAAGGAACTGCTCTAGGTCTGATGCGTTCGTTTGCCAATGTAGTGGAAAGCCTAAGCAATTGAAGCATAGAAGACAGTTATGAGTCGTTTCAAGACAAGGACTATATCCTCCCACAGCTGAAGCATTTTGGATTCAGTGTTGAAAAATTGACATGCTTGGATAAATTGATAAAGATGAAATCTATGCAAAACTTATCACAGAGAAAAGACATCGTCCAAGCACAGAAGCAGTTAAAGGGAGATTCCTACTCCGAAATTGATAATAAACGTGTCAAAAGATAAAGATGCTCAGCTTGGTCAGGAATTACAACAGCTTGATGAAGCAAAAAAAAAAAAAAAGAAGGCCAGAGAAGCAGAGTTCTTGGAACTGAAGAGGCTGAAAGCATTGTTGATAAAGCATGTCATGACATGAAAGAACAGTTTGGCGACACCTTGGCTGAGGATCTTTCTTGGCTAGCTAAAAGGGAAGTAGCTGACTTAATCTATGGTCTATCATCGTTTCATTGTGTTTAGCTTGAGATCTTGTTAACTCATGCTACAGGGCTGTTACGCCTGTAGGTAGTAATGCCCTTGTTTAATTATTAGGCAGACGAAAGACCCTGATGGGTACCTACCATACGGACTCCGCAAGTTGTTCAGGGTTAAGAGGAACGGAAGAAGAAAGGCAGAGCAATCGAAGAAAATTACATGAGAGGCAGACTGAAAAAGGAGACAAAATGATCCGACCCGACCTCGATCAGCCTTACAAGCAAAATCCAATCAGACGCATAACATCAAATGTGTTTTCAAATTTTATTCTTGCAAGGCTGGGAGATCAGATGCCCAAGCCATTTTACATCATTATTACATCATCATTACAGGGTGTGCAGGCTGGTGGAGGCTGATATGAGCATGAGGTTCAGAGCCCACCGGCGCCACCGCAGGAGGTGCAGGCTCACCAGCTGGCGGCGGCTGGTTAGCCAACGCCGGCGCCACCGCTGGAGGATCCACCATGAGTGGTTCCTCCTGCGCTGCCGTCAGCTGGTTCATGCGGTTGGATACAGCCCTCAAGCGCTACTCCACCACCGCCATGACGTCGGGGCGAGATCTGCGGACATGCCATGGAGGTGGTCGCGGGAGCAATACCGGAGGATGAGGAGTATGAGGTGGGCACGGTTGGTAGCTGCAAGCTTCGCCGTCTCAGGATCCATGGCTGGACCGGGAAACCTGTAGCGTCCCGTCACCAGGATGTCTGAAACGTACACTCGGCAAACTAGGGTTTCCCGTAGTGTCTCTTGGTTAGTTGGAGGAGGACGAATGGCAGAGGCTCCATTTTATAGCCGGCCTGGAGGAGTGGGGGTAAACCTAGAAAAGATCTATGGCGCAGAATTGGAAAGGTGTTAGGGGTGTGAAATCTGACGCAATTTTGGCAGAAGCTTCGTTTTTACTGACTGTTTTACAACTGCATTACGCGTATCAACATTTATTACTTGGATAGGTAAGCATGTTCACTAGCAAGGATCGCGTCAAGAAAAATAAAATTAGGTGACAGAAGTTCATTCTCAGGTCGATCGTGACATGGACTTGTAAATGATTCCACAGTTTATTTAAAGGGCTCAAACTAACTCACAGGCGTGACTGAAGTGGTTTGGCTAGTCACTTTTGACACACTGTGAATACTATCAAAATTTTGATGAACTGATAACTGAATGGAAGTGCCCAGCTGCTTTCAGTGTGTCTCCTATATCCAAACCACCAGTAGATTAGAAAAGATCCAACGGATAAAATGTCAAAAGAGGAAGCACATAGGACTGGGTAAGGTAAACACGAATCACAAACTCATCTCAACGATCCTCTTTTGCTAACCAACAGTAGCACACCTTTTACTAAGCATTGATTTTCTTCAGACAATATATCATGGCCACGATTATAGTTTTCCGTCCCACTACTTCTAACCGTATGTATGCATAGATAAAGAAATTTTATGACTTAAAAACAAACTAGTGGCACGAAAACAAAAGTTGACCTACTCTTTTTTTGTTTCAGTTTTCGTTTCCCCTAACCTCAATTACCTTTGTTTGCGAAGTGTGCTAGACGTTTAGTCCAGTGAGGCAGGCTGCATGTACAGAGGCAAGAAGCTGCTCAGCCACACGCAACTAAATGACGTCCCCGCGCAGCCGCCGTGAGGTACACATTGAGGTGACCAAAAGGTCGTGTCCCACAAGGCCAGCCTAATGCGGACCTTGGATTTCAGCTCCGATATGTGACGCCGCTGGCAGCCCATTCGTTCTTCTCGTAGAAGACGGGAAGCCATGGAACCCATCAGTGATGGAGCGAGGCGCATGCAGGTGAGACCACGGCAGCGATTGCTGAGGAGCGCGCCCGGCCCGAACGCGGGGGTTAGGTTTTGGGGTGGGCGAGGGAAGAGAGGCAGAGGGATCGACGGAACGGAAATTACGTGAGATCGAGGCAGAACAAAAAACGAACACCAAAAATTGATCCGACCCGACGACCTCGGTCGGTCTTACAGTTCAAAGCAAAATGCAATCAAACAAGACAAAGGATAAATGGATCAGACGCAATATCACATCGAAGGTTCAATTTTTATTCTTGCAAGGCTGGGCGATCTGATGCCCAAGCCTTTTTTGCATCATTATTACATCATTACATCGAAGCTTGTGGAGGCTACACACGAGGCTCAGCGTCCGCCGGCGCCACCGCAGGTGGCGCAGACACACGGCTGGCGGCGGCGGATTGGCCGGCGACGGCTCCACTGTTGGCGGATCCACCATGAGTGGTTCCTCCAGCTCTGCCGTCAGCTGGTTGATGCGGTTGGATAGAGTCCTCATGCGCTGCTCGAGTGCCGCCCTGACGTCGGCGACCAGATCTGCGGACATGCCCGCGATGTCGTCGCGGGAAAAGCGCCTGAGGAGGAGGTCGTGCAGGATTAGGAGGACGAGGCAGGCGCGGTTGGCAGCGCGCGCTTCACTATCTCCGCCACGGATCCATCACTACGGGAAACCCGGTTTTTGTCGAGTATAACGCTCTTTGCTGAGAGCAGTTTCTCGGGCTCTCGGCAAAAAAAAAGTGTTTGCCGAGCTCTCGGCAAAGAAGCGGCGCACGGCGACAAAATTTGTACCGTGCGTCAGCCTTCGGC
>RWGY01001124.1:19201-40428 GCA_007726485.1 Eragrostis curvula | reverse complement strand
TGATGTTTTGATGTACTTGGACTGTTCCTATAGGAAAACCCAGAAAAACATGAGTTTACTTGCGAACAATGCAACCGGGATTATCCGGAGCCGTTTTGGTGCCTTAGTGCTGTTTCGTGCAAACGCACCAAAATGGCGCGGGAAGCGCTCGTTTTCACTCGTTATGATGTTTTGATGTAATTGGAGGGTTCCCATAGTAAAACACTCAAAAACATGGGTTTACTTGCAGACGATGCAAACCGGGATGGTCCGGAGCCGTTTTTGTGCATCAGTGAGGTTTCATGCAAAACGATGCAGGAAGCGCTCATTTTCACTCGTTATAATGTTTTCATGTAATTGGATGGTTCCCATAGGAAAACACTCAAAAACATGAGTTTACTTGCGGTCGATGCAAACCGGAATGTTCCGGAGCCGTTTTGGTGCATTAGTGCTGTTTCATGCAAAACACACTAAACGGCACGGGAAGCACTCGTTTTCACATGTTATGATGTTTTGATGTAATTGGAGGGTTCCCATAGGAAACACTCAAAAACATGAGTTTACTTGCGGACAATGCAAACCGGGATGTTCCGGAGCCGTTTTTGTGCATCAGTGATGTTTCATGCAAAACGATGCAGGAAGCGCTCGTTTTCACTCGTTATGATGTTTTGATGCAATTGGATTGTTACCATACGAAAACACTGAAAAACATGAGTTTACTTGCGGATAATGCAAACCGGGATGTTTCGGAGCCGTTTTGGTGCATTAGTGCTGTTTCATGCAAAACGCATGAAAATGGCGCGGGAAGTGCTCGTTTTCACTCGTTATGATGTTTTGATGCAATTGGATTGTTACCATAGGAAAACACTTAAAAACACGAGTTTACTTGCGGTCGATGCAACCAGGATGTTCCGGAGCCGTTTTGGTGCATTAGTGCTGTTTCATGCAAAAGACGCCAAAACGGCACGGGAAGCGCTCGTTTTCACTTGTTATGATGTTTTGATGCAATTGGAGGGTTTCGACAGGAAAGCACTCAAAAACATGAGTTTACTTGCGGACGATGCAAAGCTGGATGTTTCGGAACCGTTTTTGTGCATTATTTCTGTTTCATGCAAAACGTTGCAGGAAGCGCTCGTTTTCACTCGTTATGATGTTTTGATGCAATTGGATTGTTACCATATGAAAACACAGAAAAACATGAGTTTACTTGCGGATAATGCAAACCGGGATGTTTCGGAGCCGTTTTGGTGCATTAGTGCTGTTTCGTGCAAAACGCATCAAAATGGCGCGGGAAGTGCTCGTTTTCAGTCGTTATGATGTTTTGATGCAATTGGATTGTTACCATAGGATAACACTCAAAAACATGAGTTTACTTGCGGTCGATGCAAACCGGAATGTTCCGGAGCCGTTTTGGTGCATTAGTGCTGTTTCATGCAAAACACACTAAACGGCACGGGAAGCACTCGTTTTCACTTGTTATGATGTTTTGATGTAATTGGAGGGTTTCGATAGGCAAACACTCAAAAACATGAGTTTACTTGCGGACGATGCAAACCGGGATGTTCCGGAGCCGTTTTTGTGCATTATTTCTGTTTCATGCAAAACGTTGCAGGAAGCGCTCGTTTTCACTCGTTATGATGTTTTGATGCGATTGGATTGTTAACATACGAAAACATTGAAAAACATGAGTTTACTTGCGGATAATGCAAACCGGGATGTTTCGGAGCCGTTTTGGTGCATTAGTGCTGTTTCGTGCAAAACCCACCAAAATGGCGTGGGAAGCGCTCGTTTTCACTCGTTATGATGTTTTGATGTAATTGTGGGTTCCCATTGGAAAACACTCAGAACATGAGTTTATTTGCGGTCAATGCAAACCGGGATGGTCCGGAGCCGTTTTTGTGCATTATTTCTGTTTCATGCAAAACGATGCAGGAAGCCCTCGTTTTCACTCGTTATGATGTTTTGATGTAATTGGATGGTTCCTATTGATAAACACTGAAAATGATGAGTTTACTTGCGGACAATGCAAACCGTTATGTTTCGGAGCCGTTTTGGTGCATTAGTGCTATTTCGTGCAAAACGCAACAAAATGGTGCGGGAAGCGCTCGTTTTCACTCGTTATGATGTTTTGATGTAATTGGAGGGTTCCCAGAGGAAAACACTCAAAAACATGAGTTTACAAGCGGACAATGCAAACCGGGATGTTCCGGAGCCGTTTTTGTGCATCAGTGTTGTTTCATGCAAAACAATGCAGGAAGCGCTCGTGTTCACTCGTTATGATGTTTTGATGTAATTGGATGGTTACCATAGGAAAACACTCAAAAACATGAGTTTACTTGTGGATAGGCCTGGACGAAAAGCTCGTGGCTCGTTAGCTCGGCTCGGCTCGGTCTCAGCTCGGTTGGACTCGGCTCGGCTCGATGAATTTTTTTAGACGAGCCGAGCTTATTTTTCAGCTCGTTTACATAACGAGCCGAGCTCGAGCTAGCTCGCGAGCGGCTCGTGAGCGGCTCGAGTTTTGGGGCTCAAGGTCCAACAACGTAAAAATGCCCAACAGCCCTACCTCAAATGCGTTGGCCCAACACACAAGTCTACCTAGATATGGGTTGTTGGCTACTTGTCTCACGAATCACCATAGTTGGCTTTTGGATGGTTGCTTCTCACGAATTTGTAGTTGCAAACGCAAAAACTTGTGGTTGTTGGCGGCGGTAGGGTTAGGTACACCGTACATATATCGTATACGGCGGCAGCGACGGCGCAGGAACCTACTCGGACCACCTCACCATCGTCCGCATCCGAGCATCATCGTATATAGCCTTTTCTTGAACTTGATAGACTGTAAGCATAAAGAATATTTAGTTAAGCTAGTTTCTAATTGATTTTTTGTTCCAAGCTCGCGAGCTCAAAAGAGCCAGGTCGAGCTCATTTCGAGCCCGAGCCGAGCTGGGTTTCCAGCTCGTTATGCTAACGAGCCGAGCCGGGCTAGCTCGTTAGGATAACGAGCGGGACCGAGCTGAGTCGAGCCAAGCCGAGCTGGCTCGTTAGTCCAGCCCTACTGGCGGACAATGCAAACCGGGATGTTCCGGAGCCGTTTTGGTGCATTAGTGCTGCTTCGTGCAAAACGCACCAAAATGGCGCGGGAAGTGCTCGTTTTCACTCGTTATGATGTTTTGTTGTAATTGGATGGTTCCCAAAGGAAAACACTCAAAAACATGAGTTTACTAGCGGTCGATGCAAACCAGGATGTTTCGGAGCTGTTTTGGTGCATTAGTGCTGTTTCGTGCAAAACGCACCAAAATGGCGCGGGAAGTGCTCGTTTTCACTCGTTACCATGTTTTGATGCAATTGGATTGTTACCATACGAAAACACTGAAAAATATGAGTTTACTTGCGGACAATGCAAACCGGGATGTTCCGGAGCCGTTTTTGTGCATCAGTGTTGTTTCATGCAAAACGATGCAGGAAGCGCTCGTGTTCACTCATTATGATGTTTTGATGCAATTGCAGGGTTCTGATAGGAAAACACTCAAAAATATGAGTTTACTTGCGGACGATGCAAACCGGGATGTTTTAGAGCCGTTTTTGTGCATTATTTCTGTTTCATGCAAAACGATGCAGGAAGCGCTCGTTTTCATGTAATTGGATGGTTCCCATAGGAAAACACTCAAAAACATGAGTTTACTTGCGGTCGATGCAAACCGGAATGTTCCGGAGCCGTTTTTGTGCATTAGTGCTGTTTCATGCAAAACACACTAAACGGCACGGGAAGCACTCGTTTTCACATGTTATGATGTTTTGATGTAATTGGAGGGTTCCCATAGGAAAACACTCAAAAACATGAGTTTACTTGCGGACAATGCAAACCGGGATGTTCCGGAGCCGTTTTTGTGCATCAGTGCTGTTTCATGCAAAACGATGCAGGGAAGCGCTCGTTTTCACTCGTTATGATGATTTGATGCAATTGGATTGTTACCATACGAAAACAATGAAAAACATGAGTTTACTTGCGGATAATGCAAACCGGGATGTTTCGGAGCCGTTTTGGTGCATTAGTGCTATTTCGTGCAAAACGCATCAAAATGGCGCGGGAAGTGCTCGTTTTCACTCGTTATGATGTTTTGATGCAATTGGATTGTTAGCATAGGAAAACACTCAAAAACACGAGTTTACTTGCGGTCGATGCAAACCTGGATGTTTCGGAACGGTTTTGGTGCATTAGTGCTGTTTCGTGCAAAACGCACCAAAATGGTGCGGGAAGCGCTCGTTTTCACTCGTTATGATGTTTTGATGTAATTGGAGGGTTCCCAGAAGAAAACACTCAAAAACATGAGTTTACTTGCGGACAATGCAAACCGGGATGTTCCGGAGCCGTTTTTGTGCATCAGTGCTGTTTCATGCAAAACGATGCAGGAAGCGCTCGTTTTCACTCGTTACCATGTTTTGATGCAATTGGATTGTTACCATACGAAAACACTGAAAAACATGAGTTTACTTGCGGACAATGCAAGCCGGGATGTTCCGGAGCCGTTTTTGTGCATCAGTGTTGTTTAATGCAAAACGGTGCAGGAAGCGCTCGTGTTCACTCATTATGATGTTTTGATGCAATTGCAGGGTTCCGACGGGGAAAACACTCAAAAATATGAGTTTACTTGCGGACGATGCAAACCGGGATGTTTCAGAGCCGTTTTTGTGCATTATTTCTGTTTCATGCAAAACGATGCAGGAAGCGCTCGTTTTCAATCGTTATGATGTTTTGATGTACTTGGACTGTTCCTATAGGAAAACACAGAAAAACATGAGTTTACTTGCGAACAATGCAAACCGGGATGTTTCGGAGCCGTTTTGGTGCATTAGTGCTGTTTCGTGCAAAACGCAACAAAATGGCGCGGGAAGCGCTCGTTTTCACTCGTTATGATGTTTTGATGCAATTGGATGTTACCATAGGAAAACACTCAAAAACATGAGTTTACTTGCGGACGATGCAAACCGGGATGTTCCGGAGCCGTTTTTGTGCATTATTTCTGTTTCATGCAAAACGTTGCAGGAAGCGCACGTTTTCACTCGTTATGATGTTTTGATGCAATTGGATTGTTACCATACGAAAACATTGAAAAACATGAGTTTACTTGCGGATAATGCAAACCGGGATGTTTCTGAGCCGTTTTGGTGCATTAGTGCTGTTTCGTGCAAAACACACCAAAATGGCGCGGGAAGCGCTCGTTTTCACTCGTTATGATGTTTTGATGTAATTGTGGGTTCCCAATGGAAAACACTCAAAACATGAGTTTATTTGTGATGTGGACGCGTGTGGATTTGCAGCGGATCTTTCGGTGAGAGGTGGGGGATAACTTCGATTTGGATGGAGAGACGTTCACGGCTCGACTACAATCGTCCAAGGACGCTGCACCTTAGCAACCGATACACCAACTCCAGCGGTTGTTCACGATCTTGTGGAGCACGATCAACCAAACCACGAGGGTAATTCCTGCAAGCAATCGAAGAACAGGCAAGAACAAGATAAACAAGTAACTCAGTAACCAAGGTGGGGTTCCGAATCAAGTAGTCCGGGTGGTCTCGCCGACACACGCGTCTACAAGGAAGTAGCAATGGCTAAACTTACAATCAATCAAAACCCAAACCCTAATGGTGTGGCGGCGGCTGTTTATGAAGAGTCTAGGGTCGTGCAAGGACCCCAGGACGCGCCCTCTAATGGGCTCACACGAGATACAAGCCCAAAGGCCAAATAACGGCGGCGCAGCACCGGGACAGATTCTGGACGTCAACTTGTTTCGATGATTCCTAATGACTCCAGGCGAATTTAGGCATGAGACCGGATCTCGTATGCGACCTGGGCACCTGTTTTAGTACCAACTGGTCCTGGAGTCCGAAACGGACTCGAAATCGACTTGGATTGGGCCTCAAACTTTATTTGCACTTCTTGCCGGCCCTCCACGCCTCCAAGTACCTCTCCAGCTGCCTCTTCATCATCTCCATGGTTCCTAACAATAATTAATTCATTAGGTATCAATATATTCTCAAAACCATACAAAGACGGCATTAGAAACGAGCTCACCAATAAAGTTGCCTGTCGTGCTCTAGCTCTTGGGATTGAATCTTGCCTGTCCATTAGAGGAGTGTTGGTTGTATCTGTACAAGTCATGTCCTCATCAATTTGCGGTCAATGCAAACCGGGATGGTCCGGAGCCGTTTTTGTGCATTATTTCTGTTTCATGCAAAACGATGCAGGAAGCGCTCGTTTTCACTCGTTATGATGTTTTGATGTAATTGGATGGTTCCTATTGATAAACACTGAAAATCATGAGTTTACTTGCGGACAATGCAAACCGGGATGTTTCGGAGCCGTTTTGGTGCCTTAGTGCTGTTTCGTGCAAAACGCACCAAAATGGTGCGGGAAGCGCTCGTTTTCACTCGTTATGATGTTTTGATGTAATTGGAGGGTTCCCAGAGGAAAACACTCAAAAACATGAGTTTACAATCGAACTATGCAAACCGGGATGTTCCGGAGCCGTTTTTGTGCATCAGTGTTGTTTCATGCAAAACAATGCAGGAAGCGCTCGTGTTCACTCGTTATGATGTTTTGATGTAATTGGAGGGTTCCCATAGGAAAACACTCAAAAATATGAGTTTACTTGCGGACAATGCAAACCGGGATGTTCCGGAGCCGTTTTTGTGCATTAGTGCTGTTTCATGCAAAACACACTAAACGGCACGGGAAGCACTCGTTTTCACTTGTCATGATGTTTTGATGTAATTGGAGGGTTTCGATAGGAAAACACTCAAAAACATGAGTTTACTTGCGGACGATGCAAACCGGGATGTTCCGGAGCCGTTTTTGTGCATTATTTCTGTTTCATGCAAAACGTTGCAGGAAGCGCTCGTTTTCACTCGTTATGATGTTTTGATGCAATTGGATTGTTACCATACGAAAACATTGAAAAACATGAGTTTACTTGCGGATAATGCAAACCGGGATGTTTCGGAGCCGTTTTGGTGCATTAGTGCTGTTTCGTGCAAAACGCACCAAAATGGCGCGGGAAGCGCTCGTTTTCACTCGTTATGATGTTTTGATGTAATTGTGGGTTCCCATTGGAAAACACTCAAAACATGAGTTTATTTGTGGTCAATGCAAACCGGGATGGTCCGGAGCCGTTTTTGTGCATTATTTCTGTTTCAAGCAAAACGATGCAGGAAGCGCTCGTTTTCACTCGTTATGATGTTTTTGATGTAATTGGATGGTTCCTATTGATAAACACTGAAAATCATGAGTTTACTTGCGGACAATGCAAACCGGGATGTTTCGGAGCCGTTTTGGTGCATTAGTGCTGTTTCGTGCAAAACGCACCAAAATGGTGCGGGAAGCGCTCGTTTTCACTCGTTATGATGTTTTGATGTAATTGGAGGGTTCCCAGAGGAAAACACTCAAAAACATGAGTTTACAATCGAACTATGCAAACCGGGATGTTCCGGAGCCGTTTTTGTGCATCAGTGTTGTTTCATGCAAAACAATGCAGGAAGCGCTCGTGTTCACTCGTTATGATGTTTTGATGTAATTGGATGGTTACCATAGGAAAACACTCAAAAACATGAGTTTACTTGTGGATAGGCCTGGACGAAAAGCTCGTGGCTCGTTAGCTCGGCTCGGCTCGGTCTCAGCTCGGTTCGACTCGGCTCGGCTCGATGAATTTTTTAGACGAGCCGAGCTTATTTTTCAGCTCGTTTACATAACGAGCCGAGCGCGAGCTAGCTCGAGCTCGGCTCATGTTTTGGGGCTCAAGGTCCAACAACGTAAAAATGCCCGACAGCCCTACCTCAAATGCGTTGGCCCAACACACATGTTTACCTGGATATGGGTTGTTGGCTACTTGTCTCACGAATCACCATAGTTGGCTTTTGGATGGTTGCTTCTCACGAATTTGTAGTTGCAAACGCAAAAACTTGTGGTTGTTGGCGGCGGTAGGGTTAGGTACACCGTACATATATCGTATACGGCGGCAGCGACGGCGCTGGAACCTACTCGGACCACCTCACCATCGTCCGCATCCGAGCATCATCGTATATAGCCTTTTCTTGAACTTGATAGACTGTAAGCATAAAGAATATTTAGTTAAGCTAGTTTCTAATTGATTTTTTGTTCCAAGCTCGCGAGCTGAAACGAGCCAGCTCGAGCTCATTTCGAGCCCGAGCCGAGCTGGGTTTCTAGCTCGTTATGCTAACGAGCCGAGCCGAGCTAGCTCGTTAGGATAACGAGCGGGACCGAACCGAGCCGAGCAAAGCCGAGCTGGCTCGTTAGTCCAGCCCTACTTGCGAACAATGCAAACCGGGATGTTTCGGAGCCGTTTTGGTGCATTAGTGCTGTTTCGTGCAAAACGCACCAAAATGGCGCGGGAAGCGCTCGTTTTCACTCGTTATGATGTTTTGATGTAATTGGAGGGTTCCCATAGGAAAACACTCAAAAACATGGGTTCTCTTGCAGACGATGCAAACTGGGATGATCCGGAGCCGTTTTTGTGCATCAGTGAGGTTTCATGCAAAACGCACCAAAATGGCGCGGGAAGCGCTCGTTTTCACTCGTTATGATGTTTTGATGTAATTGGAGGGTTCCCATAGTAAAACACTCAAAAACATGGGTTTACTTGCAGACGATGCAAACCGGGATGGTCCGGAGCCCTTTTTGTGCATCAGTGAGGTTTCATGCAAAACGATGCAGGAAGCGCTCATTTTCACTCGTTATAATGTTTTCATGTAATTGGATGGTTCCCATAGGAAAACACTCAAAAACATGAGTTTACTTGCGGTCGATGCAAACCGGAATGTTCCGGAGCCGTTTTGGTGCATTAGTGCTGTTTCATGCAAAACACACTAAACGGCACGGGAAGCACTCGTTTTCACATGTTATGATGTTTTGATGTAATTGGAGGGTTCCCATAGGAAAACACTCAAAAATATGAGTTTACTTGCGGACAATGCAAACCGGGATGTTCCGGAGCCGTTTTTGTGCATCAGTGCTGTTTCATGCAAAACGATGCAGGAAGCGCTCGTTTTCACTCGTTATGATGCAATTGGATTGTTACCATACGAAAACACTGAAAAACATGAGTTTACTTGCGGATAATGCAAACCGGGATGTTTCGGAGCCGTTTTGGTGCATTAGTGCTGTTTCGTGCAAAACGCATCAAAATGATGCAGGAAGCACTCGTTTTCACTCGTTATAATGTTTTGATGTAATTGGATGGTTCCCATAGGAAAACACTAAAAAACATGAGTTTACTTGCGGTCGATGCAAACCAGAATGTTCCGGAGCCGTTTTGGTGCATTAGTGCTGTTTCATGCAAAACACACTAAACGGCACGGGAAGCACTCGTTTTCACTTGTTATGATGTTTTGATGTAATTGGAGGGTTTCGATAGGAAAACACTCAAAAACATGAGTTTACTTGCGGACGATGCAAACCGGGATGTTCCGGAGCCGTTTTTGTGCATTATTTCTGTTTCATGCAAAACGTTGCAGGAAGCGCTCGTTTTCACTCGTTATGATGTTTTGATGCAATTGGATTGTTACCATACGAAAACATTGAAAAACATGAGTTTACTTGCGGATAATGCAAACCGGGATGTTTCGGAGCCGTTTTGGTGCATTAGTGCTGTTTCGTGCAAAACGCACCAAAATGGCGCGGGAAGCGCTCGTTTTCACTCGTTATGATGTTTTGATGTAATTGTGGGTTCCCATTGGAAAACACTCAAAACATGAGTTTATTTGCGGTCAATGCAAACCGGGATGGTCCGGAGCCGTTTTTGTGCATTATTTCTGTTTCATGCAAAACGATGCAGGAAGCGCTCGTTTTCACTCGTTATGATGTTTTTGATGTAATTGGATGGTTCCTATTGATAAACACTGAAAATCATGAGTTTACTTGCGGACAATGCAAACCGGGATGTTTCGGAGCCGTTTTGGTGCATTAGTGCTGTTTCGTGCAAAACGCACCAAAATGGTGCGGGAAGCGCTCGTTTTCACTCGTTATGATGTTTTGATGTAATTGGAGGGTTCCCAGAGGAAAACACTCAAAAACATGAGTTTACAATCGAACTATGCAAACCGGGATGTTCCGGAGCCGTTTTTGTGCATCAGTGTTGTTTCATGCAAAACAATGCAGGAAGCGCTCGTGTTCACTCGTTATGATGTTTTGATGTAATTGGATGGTTACCATAGGAAAACACTCAAAAACATGAGTTTACTTGTGGATAGGCCTGGACGAAAAGCTCGTGGCTCGTTAGCTCGGCTCGGCTCGGTCTCAGCTCGGTTCGACTCGGCTCGGCTCGATGAATTTTTTAGACGAGCCGAGCTTATTTTTCAGCTCGTTTACATAACGAGCCGAGCGCGAGCTAGCTCGAGCTCGGCTCATGTTTTGGGGCTCAAGGTCCAACAACGTAAAAATGCCCAACAGCCCTACCTCAAATGCGTTGGCCCAACACACAAGTTTACCTGGATATGGGTTGTTGGCTACTTGTCTCACGAATCACCATAGTTGGCTTTTGGATGGTTGCTTCTCACGAATTTGTAGTTGCAAACACAAAAACTTGTGGTTGTTGGCGGCGGTAGGGTTAGGTACACCGTACATATATCGTATACGGCGGCAGCGACGGCGCTGGAACCTACTCGGACCACCTCACCATCGTCCGCATCCGAGCATCATCGTATATAGCCTTTTCTTGAACTTGATAGACTGTAAGCATAAAGAATATTTAGTTAAGCTAGTTTCTAATTGATTTTTTGTTCCAAGCTCGCGAGCTGAAACGAGCCAGCTCGAGCTCATTTCGAGCCCGAGCCGAGCTGGGTTTCCAGCTCGTTATGCTAACGAGCCGAGCCGGGCTAGCTCGTTAGGATAACGAGCGATACCGAGCCGAGCCGAGCCAAGCCGAGCTGGCTCGTTAGTCCAGCCCTACTTGCGGACAATGCAAACCGGGATGTTCCTGAGCCGTTTTGGTGCATTTGTGCTGCTTCGTGCAAAACGCACCAAAATGGCGCGGGAAGTGCTCGTTTTCACTCGTTATGATGTTTTGATGTAATTGGATGGTTCCCAAAGGAAAACACTCAAAAACATGAGTTTACTAGCGGTCGATGCAAACCAGGATGTTTCGGAGCTGTTTTGGTGCATTAGTGCTGTTTCGTGCAAAACGCACCAAAATTGCGCGGGAAGCGCTCGTTTTCACTCGTTACCATGTTTTGATGCAATTGGATTGTTACCATACGAAAACACTGAAAAACATGAGTTTACTTGCGAACAATGCAAACCGGGATGTTCCGGAGCCGTTTTTGTGCATCAGTGTTGTTTCATGCAAAACGATGCAGGAAGCGCTCGTTTTCACTCATTATGATGTTTTGATGCAATTGGAGGGTTCCGATAGGAAAACACTAAAAAATATGAGTTTACTTGCGGACGATGCAAACCGGGATGTTTTAGAGCCGTTTTTGTGCATTATTTCTGTTTCATGCAAAACGTTGCAGGAAGCGCTCGTTTTCACTCGTTATGATGTTTTGATGCAATTGGATTGTTACCATACGAAAACATTGAAAAACTTGAGTTTTCTTGCGGATAATGCAAACCGGGATGTTTCGGAGCCGTTTTGGTGCATTAGTGCTGTTTCGTGCAAAACGCACCAAAATGGCGCGGGAAGCTCTCGTTTTCGCTCGTTATTATGTTTTGATGTAATTGGAGGGTTCCCATAGTAAAACACTCAAAAACATGGGTTTACTTGCAGACGATGCAAACCGGGATGGTCCGGAGCCGTTTTTGTGCATCAGTGAGGTTTCATGCAAAACGATGCAGGAAGCGCTCATTTTCACTCGTTATAATGTTTTCATGTAATTGGATGGTTCCCATAGGAAAACACTCAAAAACATGAGTTTACTTGCGGTCGATGCAAACCGGAATGTTCCGGAGCCGTTTTGGTCCGTTAGTGCTGTTTCATGCAAAACACACTAAACGGCACGGGAAGCACTCGTTTTCACATGTTATGATGTTTTGATGTAATTGGAGGGTTCCCATAGGAAAACACTCAAAAATATGAGTTTACTTGCGGACAATGCAAACCGGGATGTTCCGGAGCCGTTTTTGTGCATCAGTGCTGTTTCATGCAAAACGATGCAGGAAGCGCTCGTTTTCACTCGTTATGATGCAATTGGATTGTTACCATACGAAAACACTGAAAAACATGAGTTTACTTGCGGATAATGCAAACCGGGATGTTTCGGAGCCGTTTTGGTGCATTAGTGCTGTTTCGTGCAAAACGCATCAAAATGATGCAGGAAGCGCTCGTTTTCACTCGTTATAATGTTTTGATGTAATTGGATGGTTCCCATAGGAAAACACTCAAAAACATGAGTTTACTTGCGGTCGATGCAAACCAGAATGTTCCGGAGCCGTTTTGGTGCATTAGTGCTGTTTCATGCAAAACACACTAAACGGCACGGGAAGCACTCGTTTTCACTTGTTATGATGTTTTGATGTAATTGGAGGGTTTCGATAGGAAAACACTCAAAAACATGAGTTTACTTGCGGACGATGCAAACCGGGATGTTCCGGAGCCGTTTTTGTGCATTATTTCTGTTTCATGCAAAACGTTGCAGGAAGCGCTCGTTTTCACTCGTTATGATGTTTTGATGCAATTGGATTGTTACCATACGAAAACATTGAAAAACATGAGTTTACTTGCGGATAATGCAAACCGGGATGTTTCGGAGCCGTTTTGGTGCATTAGTGCTGTTTCGTGCAAAACGCACCAAAATGGCGCGGGAAGCGCTCGTTTTCACTCGTTATGATGTTTTGATGTAATTGTGGGTTCCCATTGGAAAACACTCAAAACATGAGTTTATTTGCGGTCAATGCAAACCGGGATGGTCCGGAGCCGTTTTTGTGCATTATTTCTGTTTCATGCAAAACGATGCAGGAAGCGCTCGTTTTCACTCGTTATGATGTTTTGATGTAATTGGATGGTTCCTATTGATAAACACTGAAAATCATGAGTTTACTTGCGGACAATGCAAACCGGGATGTTTCGGAGCCGTTTTGGTGCATTAGTGCTGTTTCGTGCAAAACGCACCAAAATGGTGCGGGAAGCGCTCGTTTTCACTCGTTATGATGTTTTGATGTAATTGGAGGGTTCCCAGAGGAAAACACTCAAAAACATGAGTTTACAATCGAACTATGCAAACCGGGATGTTCCGGAGCCGTTTTTGTGCATCAGTGTTGTTTCATGCAAAACAATGCAGGAAGCGCTCGTGTTCACTCGTTATGATGTTTTGATGTAATTGGATGGTTACCATAGGAAAACACTCAAAAACATGAGTTTACTTGTGGATAGGCCTGGACGAAAAGCTCGTGGCTCGTTAGCTCGGCTCGGCTCGGTCTCAGCTCGGTTCGACTCGGCTCGGCTCGATGAATTTTTTAGACGAGCCGAGCTTATTTTTCAGCTCGTTTACATAACGAGCCGAGCGCGAGCTAGCTCGAGCTCAGCTCATGTTTTGGGGCTCAAGGTCCAACAACGTAAAAAAGCCCAACAGCCCTACCTCAAATGCGTTGGCCCAACACACAAGTTTACCTGGATATGGGTTGTTGGCTACTTGTCTCACGAATCACCATAGTTGGCTTTTGGATGGTTGCTTCTCACGAATTTGTAGTTCCAAACACAAAAACTTGTGGTTGTTGGCGGCGGTAGGGTTAGGTACACCGTACATATATCGTATACGGCGGCAGCGACGGCGCTGGAACCTACTCGGACCACCTCACCATCGTCCGCATCCGAGCATCATCGTATATAGCCTTTTCTTGAACTTGATAGACTGTAAGCATAAAGAATATTTAGTTAAGCTAGTTTCTAATTGATTTTTTGTTCCAAGCTCGCGAGCTGAAACGAGCCAGCTCGAGCTCATTTCGAGCCCGAGCCGAGCTGGGTTTCCAGCTCGTTATGCTAACGAGCCTAGCCGGGCTAGCTCGTTAGGATAACGAGCGATACCGAGCCGAGCCGAGCCAAGCCGAGCTGGCTCGTTAGTCCAGCCCTACTTGCGGACAATGCAAACCGGGATGTTCCTGAGCCGTTTTGGTGCATTTGTGCTGCTTCGTGCAAAACGCACCAAAATGGCGCGGGAAGTGCTCGTTTTCACTCGTTATGATGTTTTGATGTAATTGGATGGTTCCCAAAGGAAAACACTCAAAAACATGAGTTTACTAGCGGTCGATGCAAACCAGGATGTTTCGGAGCTGTTTTGGTGCATTAGTGCTGTTTCGTGCAAAACGCACCAAAATGGCGCGGGAAGCGCTCGTTTTCACTCGTTACCATGTTTTGATGCAATTGGATTGTTACCATACGAAAACACTGAAAAACATGAGTTTACTTGCGGACAATGCAAACCGGGATGTTCCGGAGCCGTTTTTGTGCATCAGTGTTGTTTCATGCAAAACGATGCAGGAAGCGCTCGTTTTCACTCATTATGATGTTTTGATGCAATTGGAGGGTTCCGATAGGAAAACGCTAAAAAATATGAGTTTACTTGCGGACGATGCAAACCGGGATGTTTTAGAGCCGTTTTTGTGCATTATTTCTGTTTCATGCAAAACGTTGCAGGAAGCGCTCGTTTTCACTCGTTATGATGTTTTGATGCAATTGGATTGTTACCATACGAAAACACTGAAAAACATGAGTTTACTTGCGGATAATGCAAACCGGGATGTTTCGGAGCCGTTTTGGTGCATTAGTGCTGTTTCGTGCAAAACGCACCAAAATGGCGCGGGAAGCTCTCGTTTTCGCTCGTTATGATGTTTTGATGTAATTGGAGGGTTCCCATAGTAAAACACTCAAAAACATGGGTTTACTTGCAGACGATGCAAACCGGGATGGTCCGGAGCCGTTTTTGTGCATCAGTGAGGTTTCATGCAAAACGATGCAGGAAGCGCTCATTTTCACTCGTTATAATGTTTTCATGTAATTGGATGGTTCCCATAGGAAAACACTCAAAAACATGAGTTTACTTGCGGTCGATGCAAACCGGAATGTTCCGGAGCCGTTTTGGTCCGTTAGTGCTGTTTCATGCAAAACACACTAAACGGCACGGGAAGCACTCGTTTTCACATGTTATGATGTTTTGATGTAATTGGAGGGTTCCCATAGGAAAACACTCAAAAATATGAGTTTACTTGCGGACAATGCAAACCGGGATGTTCCGGAGCCGTTTTTGTGCATCTGTGCTGTTTCATGCAAAACGATGCAGGAAGCGCTCGTTTTCACTCGTTATGATGCAATTGGATTGTTACCATACGAAAACACTGAAAAACATGAGTTTACTTGCGGATAATGCAAACCGGGATGTTTCGGAGCCGTTTTGGTGCATTAGTGCTGTTTCGTGCAAAACGCATCAAAATGATGCAGGAAGCGCTCGTTTTCACTCGTTATAATGTTTTGATGTAATTGGATGGTTCCCATAGGAAAACACTCAAAAACATGAGTTTACTTGCGGTCGATGCAAACCAGAATGTTCCGGAGCCGTTTTGGTGCATTAGTGCTGTTTCATGCAAAACACACTAAACGGCACGGGAAGCACTCGTTTTCACTTGTTATGATGTTTTGATGTAATTGGAGGGTTTCGATAGGAAAACACTCAAAAACATGAGTTTACTTGCGGACGATGCAAACCGGGATGTTCCGGAGCCGTTTTTGTGCATTATTTCTGTTTCATGCAAAACGTTGCAGGAAGCGCTCGTTTTCACTCGTTATGATGTTTTGATGCAATTGGATTGTTACCATACGAAAACATTGAAAAACATGAGTTTACTTGCGGATAATGCAAACCGGGATGTTTCGGAGCCGTTTTGGTGCATTAGTGCTGTTTCGTGCAAAACGCACCAAAATGGCGCGGGAAGCGCTCGTTTTCACTCGTTATGATGTTTTGATGTAATTGTGGGTTCCCATTGGAAAACACTCAAAACATGAGTTTATTTGCGGTCAATGCAAACCGGGATGGTCCGGAGCCGTTTTTGTGCATTATTTCTGTTTCAAGCAAAACGATGCAGGAAGCGCTCGTTTTCACTCGTTATGATGTTTTTGATGTAATTGGATGGTTCCTATTGATAAACACTGAAAATCATGAGTTTACTTGCGGACAATGCAAACCGGGATGTTTCGGAGCCGTTTTGGTGCATTAGTGCTGTTTCGTGCAAAACGCACCAAAATGGTGCGGGAAGCGCTCGTTTTCACTCGTTATGATGTTTTGATGTAATTGGAGGGTTCCCAGAGGAAAACACTCAAAAACATGAGTTTACAATCGAACTATGCAAACCGGGATGTTCCGGAGCCGTTTTTGTGCATCAGTGTTGTTTCATGCAAAACAATGCAGGAAGCGCTCGTGTTCACTCGTTATGATGTTTTGATGTAATTGGATGGTTACCATAGGAAAACACTCAAAAACATGAGTTTACTTGTGGATAGGCCTGGACGAAAAGCTCGTGGCTCGTTAGCTCGGCTCGGCTCGGTCTCAGCTCGGTTCGACTCGGCTCGGCTCGATGAATTTTTTAGACGAGCCGAGCTTATTTTTCAGCTCGTTTACATAACGAGCCGAGCGCGAGCTAGCTCGAGCTCGGCTCATGTTTTGGGGCTCAAGGTCCAACAACGTAAAAATGCCCGACAGCCCTACCTCAAATGCGTTGGCCCAACACACAAGTTTACCTGGATATGGGTTGTTGGCTACTTGTCTCACGAATCACCATAGTTGGCTTTTGGATGGTTGCTTCTCACGAATTTGTAGTTCAAACACAAAAACTTGTGGTTGTTGGCGGCGGTAGGGTTAGGTACACCGTACATATATCGTATACGGCGGCAGCGACGGCGCTGGAACCTACTCGGACCACCTCACCATCGTCCGCATCCGAGCATCATCGTATATAGCCTTTTCTTGAACTTGATAGACTGTAAGCATAAAGAATATTTAGTTAAGCTAGTTTCTAATTGATTTTTTGTTCCAAGCTCGCGAGCTGAAACGAGCCAGCTCGAGCTCATTTCGAGCCCGAGCCGAGCTGGGTTTCTAGCTCGTTATGCTAACGAGCCTAGCCGGGCTAGCTCGTTAGGATAACGAGCGATACCGAGCCGAGCCGAGCCAAGCCGAGCTGGCTCGTTAGTCCAGCCCTACTTGCGGACAATGCAAACCGGGATGTTTCTGAGCCGTTTTGGTGCATTTGTGCTGCTTCGTGCAAAACGCACCAAAATGGCGCGGGAAGTGCTCGTTTTCACTCGTTATGATGTTTTGATGTAATTGGATGGTTCCCAAAGGAAAACACTCAAAAACATGAGTTTACTAGCGGTCGATGCAAACCAGGATGTTTCGGAGCTGTTTTGGTGCATTAGTGCTGTTTCGTGCAAAACGCACCAAAATGGCGCGGGAAGCGCTCGTTTTCACTCGTTACCATGTTTTGATGCAATTGGATTGTTACCATACGAAAACACTGAAAAACATGAGTTTACTTGCGGACAATGCAAACCGGGATGTTCCGGAGCCGTTTTTGTGCATCAGTGTTGTTTCATGCAAAACGATGCAGGAAGCGCTCGTTTTCACTCATTATGATGTTTTGATGCAATTGGAGGGTTTCCGATAGGAAAACGCTAAAAAATATGAGTTTACTTGCGGACGATGCAAACCGGGATGTTTTAGAGCCGTTTTTGTGCATTATTTCTGTTTCATGCAAAACGTTGCAGGAAGCGCTCGTTTTCACTCGTTATGATGTTTTGATGCAATTGGATTGTTACCATACGAAAACACTGAAAAACATGAGTTTACTTGCGGATAATGCAAACCGGGATGTTTCGGAGCCGTTTTGGTGCATTAGTGCTGTTTCGTGCAAAACGCACCAAAATGGCGCGGGAAGCTCTCGTTTTCGCTCGTTATGATGTTTTGATGTAATTGGAGGGTTCCCATAGTAAAACACTCAAAAACATGGGTTTACTTGCAGACGATGCAAACCGGGATGGTCCGGAGCCGTTTTTGTGCATCAGTGAGGTTTCATGCAAAACGATGCAGGAAGCGCTCATTTTCACTCGTTATAATGTTTTCATGTAATTGGATGGTTCCCATAGGAAAACACTCAAAAACATGAGTTTACTTGCGGTCGATGCAAACCGGAATGTTCCGGAGCCGTTTTGGTCCGTTAGTGCTGTTTCATGCAAAACACACTAAACGGCACGGGAAGCACTCGTTTTCACATGTTATGATGTTTTGATGTAATTGGAGGGTTCCCATAGGAAAACACTCAAAAATATGAGTTTACTTGCGGACAATGCAAACCGGGATGTTCCGGAGCCGTTTTTGTGCATCAGTGCTGTTTCATGCAAAACGATGCAGGAAGCGCTCGTTTTCACTCGTTATGATGCAATTGGATTGTTACCATACGAAAACACTGAAAAACATGAGTTTACTTGCGGATAATGCAAACCGGGATGTTTCGGAGCCGTTTTGGTGCATTAGTGCTGTTTCGTGCAAAACGCATCAAAATGATGCAGGAAGCACTCGTTTTCACTCGTTATAATGTTTTGATGTAATTGGATGGTTCCCATAGGAAAACACTCAAAAACATGAGTTTACTTGCGGTCGATGCAAACCAGAATGTTCCGGAGCCGTTTTGGTGCATTAGTGCTGTTTCATGCAAAACACACTAAACGGCACGGGAAGCACTCGTTTTCACTTGTTATGATGTTTTGATGTAATTGGAGGGTTTCGATAGGAAAACACTCAAAAACATGAGTTTACTTGCGGACGATGCAAACCGGGATGTTCCGGAGCCGTTTTTGTGCATTATTTCTGTTTCATGCAAAACGTTGCAGGAAGCGCTCGTTTTCACTCGTTATGATGTTTTGATGCAATTGGATTGTTACCATACGAAAACATTGAAAAACATGAGTTTACTTGCGGATAATGCAAACCGGGATGTTTCGGAGCCGTTTTGGTGCATTAGTGCTGTTTCGTGCAAAACGCACCAAAATGGCGCGGGAAGCGCTCGTTTTCACTCGTTATGATGTTTTGATGTAATTGTGGGTTCCCATTGGAAAACACTCAAAACATGAGTTTATTTGCGGTCAATGCAAACCGGGATGGTCCGGAGCCGTTTTTGTGCATTATTTCTGTTTCAAGCAAAACGATGCAGGAAGCGCTCGTTTTCACTCGTTATGATGTTTTTGATGTAATTGGATGGTTCCTATTGATAAACACTGAAAATCATGAGTTTACTTGCGGACAATGCAAACCGGGATGTTTCGGAGCCGTTTTGGTGCATTAGTGCTGTTTCGTGCAAAACGCACCAAAATGGTGCGGGAAGCGCTCGTTTTCACTCGTTATGATGTTTTGATGTAATTGGAGGGTTCCCAGAGGAAAACACTCAAAAACATGAGTTTACAATCGAACTATGCAAACCGGGATGTTCCGGAGCCGTTTTTGTGCATCAGTGTTGTTTCATGCAAAACAATGCAGGAAGCGCTCGTGTTCACTCGTTATGATGTTTTGATGTAATTGGATGGTTACCATAGGAAAACACTCAAAAACATGAGTTTACTTGTGGATAGGCCTGGACGAAAAGCTCGTGGCTCGTTAGCTCGGCTCGGCTCGGTCTCAGCTCGGTTCGACTCGGCTCGGCTCGATGAATTTTTTAGACGAGCCGAGCTTATTTTTCAGCTCGTTTACATAACGAGCCGAGCGCGAGCTAGCTCGAGCTCGGCTCATGTTTTGGGGCTCAAGGTCCAACAACGTAAAAATGCCCGACAGCCCTACCTCAAATGCGTTGGCCCAACACACAAGTTTACCTGGATATGGGTTGTTGGCTACTTGTCTCACGAATCACCATAGTTGGCTTTTGGATGGTTGCTTCTCACGAATTTGTAGTTGCAAACGCAAAAACTTGTGGTTGTTGGCGGCGGTAGGGTTAGGTACACCGTACATATATCGTATACGGCGGCAGCGACGGCGCTGGAACCTACTCGGACCACCTCACCATCGTCCGCATCCGAGCATCATCGTATATAGCCTTTTCTTGAACTTGATAGACTGTAAGCATAAAGAATATTTAGTTAAGCTAGTTTCTAATTGATTTTTTGTTCCAAGCTCGCGAGCTGAAACGAGCCAGCTCGAGCTCATTTCGAGCCCGAGCCGAGCTGGGTTTCTAGCTCGTTATGCTAACGAGCCGAGCCGAGCTAGCTCGTTAGGATAACGAGCGGGACCGAGCCGAGCCGAGCAAAGCCGAGCTGGCTCGTTAGTCCAGCCCTACTTGCGAACAATGCAAACCGGGATGTTTCGGAGCCGTTTTGGTGCATTAGTGCTGTTCGTGCAAAACGCACCAAAATGGCGCGGGAAGCGCTCGTTTTCACTCGTTATGATGTTTTGATGTAATTGGATGGTTCCCAAGGAAAACACTCAAAAACATGAGTTAACTAGCGGTCGATGCAAACCAGGATGTTTCGGAGCTGTTTTGGTGCATTAGTGCTGTTTCGTGCAAACGCACCAAAATGCGCGGGAAGCGCTCCGTTTCACTCTTTACATGTTTTGATTGCAATTGGATTGTTACCATTACGAAAACACTGAAAAAACATGAGTTTACTGCCGGACAATGGCAAACCGGGATGTTCCGGAGCCGTTTTTGTGCATCAGTGTTGTTTCATGCAAAACGATGCAGGAAGCGCTCGTTTTCACTCATTATGATGTTTTGATGCAATTGGAGGGTTCCGATAGGAAAACGCTAAAAAATATGAGTTTACTTGCGGACGATGCAAACCGGGAGTTTTAGAGCCGTTTTTGTGCATTATTTCTGTTTCATGCAAAACGTTGCAGGAAGCGCTCGTTTTCACTCGTATGATGTTTGATGCAATTGGATGTTACCATACGAAAACACTGAAAAACATGAGTTTACTTGCGGATAATGCAAACCGGGATGTTTCGGAGCCGTTTTGGTGCATTAGTGCTGTTTCGTGCAAAACGCACCAAAATGGCGCGGGAAGCTCTCGTTTTCGCTCGTTATGATGTTTTGATGTAATTGGAGGGTTCCCATAGTAAAACACTCAAAAACATGGGTTTACTTGCAGACGATGCAAACCGGGATGGTCCGGAGCCGTTTTGTGCATCAGTGAGGTTTCATGCAAAACGATGCAGGAAGCGCTCATTTTCACTCGTTATAATGTTTTCATGTAATTGGATGGTTCCCATAGGAA
>RWGY01001124.1:0-18201 GCA_007726485.1 Eragrostis curvula | reverse complement strand
GCAAAACAATGCAGGAAGCGCTCTTTTTCACTCGTTATGATGTTTTTATGCAATGGATGTTTACCATACGAAAACACTGAAAAACATGAGTTTACTTGCGGATAATGCAAACCGGGATGTTTCGGAGCCGTTTTTTGGTGCATTAGTGCTGTTTCGTGCAAAACGCATCAAAATGATGCAGGAAGCGCTCGTTTCATCACTCGTTATAATGTTTTGATGTAATTGGATGGTTCCATAGGAAAACACTCAAAAACATGAGTTTTACTTGCGGTCGATGCAAACCGGATGTTCCGGAGCCGTTTTGGTGCATTAGTGCTGTTTCATACAAAACACACTAAACGGCACGGGAAGCGCTCGTTTTCACTTGTTATGATGTTTTGATGTAATTGGAGGGTTTCGATAGGAAAACACTCAAAAACATGAGTTTACTTGCGGACGATGCAAACCTGGATGTTTCGGAACCGTTTTTGTGCATTATTTCTGTTTCATGCAAACGTTGCAGGAAGCGCTCGTTTTCACTCGTTATGATGTTTTGATGCAATTGGATTGTTACCATACGAAAACATTGAAAAACATGAGTTTTCTTGCGGATAATGCAAACCGGGATGTTTCGGAGCCGTTTTGGTGCATTAGTGCTGTTTCGTGCAAAACGCACCAAAATGGCGCGGGAAGCGCTCGTTTTCACTCGTTATGATGTTTTGATGTAATTGGAGGGTTCCCATAGTAAAACACTCAAAAACATGGGTTTACTTGCAGACGATGCAAACCGGGATGGTCCGGAGCCGTTTTTGTGCATCAGTGAGGTTTCATGCAAAACGATGCAGGAAGCGCTCATTTTCACTCGTTATAATGTTTTCATGTAATTGGATGGTTCCCATAGGAAAACACTCAAAAACATGAGTTTACTTGCGGTCGATGCAAACCGGAATGTTCCGGAGCCGTTTTGGTGCATTAGTGCTGTTTCATGCAAAACACACTAAACGGCACGGGAAGCACTCGTTTTCACATGTTATGATGTTTTGATGTAATTGGAGGGTTCCCATAGGAAAACACTCAAAAATATGAGTTTACTTGCGGACAATGCAAACCGGGATGTTCCGGAGCTGTTTTTGTGCATCAGTGCTGTTTCATGCAAAACGATGCAGGAAGCGCTCGTTTTCACTCGTTATGATGTTTTGATGCAATTGGATTGTTACCATACGAAAACACTGAAAAACATGAGTTTACTTGCGGATAATGCAAACCGGGATGTTTCGGAGCCGTTTTGGTTTATTAGTGCTGTTTCGTGCAAAACGCATCAAAATGGCGCGGGAAGTGCTCGTTTTCACTCGTTATGATGTTTTGATGCAATTGGATTGTTACCGTAGGAAAACACTCAAAAACACGAGTTTACTTGCGGTCGATGCAAACCAGGATGTTCCGGAGCCGTTTTGGTGCATTAGTGCTGTTTCATGCAAAATACGCCAAAACGGCACGGGAAGCGCTCGTTTTCACTTGTTATGATGTTTTGATGCAATTGGAGGGTTTCGATAGGAAAACACTCAAAAACATGAGTTTACTTGCGGACGATGCAAACCTGGATGTTTCGGAACCGTTTTTGTGCATTATTTCTGTTTCATGCAAAACGTTGCAGGAAGCGCTCGTTTTCACTCGTTATGATGTTTTGATGCAATTGGATTGTTACCATACGAAAACATTGAAAAACATGAGTTTACTTGCGGATAATGCAAACTAGGATGTTTCGGAGCCGTTTTGGTGCATTAGTGCTGTTTCGTGCAAAACGCACCAAAATGGCGCGGGAAGCGCTCGTTTTCACTCGTTATGATGTTTTGATGTAATTGGAGGGTTCCCATAGTAAAACACTCAAAAACATGGGTTTACTTTGCGGACGATGCAGACCGGGATGGTCCGGAGCCGTTTTTGTGCATCAGTGAGGTTTCATGCAAAACGATGCAGGAAGCGCTCGTTTTGACTCGTTACCATGTTTTGATGCAATTGGATTGTTACCATACAAAAACACTGAAAAACATGAGTTTACTTGCGGACAATGCAAACCGGGATGTTCCGGAGCCGTTTTTGTGCATCAGTGTTGTTTCATGCAAAACGATGCAGGAAGCGCTCGTGTTCACTCATTATGATGTTTTGATGCAATTGCAGGGTTCCGATAGGAAAACACTCAAAAATATGAGTTTACTTGTGGACGATGCAAACCGGGATATTTTAGAGCCGTTTTTGTGCATTATTTCTGTTTCATGCAAAACGATGCAGGAAGCGCTCGTTTTCAATCGTTATGATGTTTTGATGTACTTGGACTGTTCCTATAGGAAAACACAGAAAAACATGAGTTTACTTGCGAACAATGCAAACCGGGATGTTTCCGATCCGTTCTGGTGCATTACTGCTGTTTCGTGCAAAACGAACCAAAATGGCGCGGGAAGCGCTCGTTTTCACTCGTTATGATGTTTTGATGTAATTGGAGGGTTCCCATAGTAAAACACTCAAAAACATGGGTTTACTTGCAGACGATGCAAACCGGGATGGTCCGGAGCCGTTTTTGTGCATCAGTGAGGTTTCATGCAAAACGATGCAGGAAGCGCTCATTTTCACTCGTGATAATGTTTTCATGTAATTGGATGGTTCCCATAGGAAAACACTCAAAAACATGAGTTTACTTGCGGTCGATGCAAACCGGAATGTTCCGGAGCCGTTTTGGTGCATTAGTGCTGTTTCATGCAAAACACACTAAACGGCACGGGAAGCACTCGTTTTCACATGTTATGATGTTTTGATGTAATTGGAGGGTTCCCATAGGAAAACACTCAAAAACATGTGTTTACTTGCGGACAATGCAAACCGGGATGTTCCGGAGCCGTATTTGTGCATCAGTGCTGTTTCATGCAAAACGATGCAGGAAGCGCTCGTTTTCACTCGTTATGATGATTTGACGCAATTGGATTGTTACCATACGAAAACACTGAAAAACATGAGTTTACTTGCGGATAATGCAAACTGGGATGTTTCGGAGCCGTTTTGGTGCATTAGTGCTGTTTCGTGCAAAACGCATCAAAATGGCGCGGGAAGTGCTCGTTTTCACTCGTTATGATGTTTTGATGCAATTGCATTGTTACCATAGGAAAACACTCAAAAACATGGGTTTACTTGCTAGACGATGCAAACCGGGATGGTCCGGAGCCGTTTTTGTGCATCAGTGAGGTTTCATGCAAAACGATGCAGGAAGCGCTCATTTTCACTCGTTATAATGTTTTCATGTAATTGGATGGTTCCCATAGGAAAACACTCAAAAACATGAGTTTACTTGCGGTCGATGCAAACCGGAATGTTCCGGAGCCGTTTTGGTGCATTAGTGCTGTTTCATGCAAAACACACTAAACGGCACGGGAAGCACTCGTTTTCACATGTTATGATGTTTTGATGTAATTGGAGGGTTCCCATAGGAAAACACTCAAAAACATGAGTTTACTTGCGGACAATGCAAACCGGGATGTTCCGGAGCCGTTTTTGTGCATCAGTGCTGTTTCATGCAAAACAATGCAGGAAGCGCTCGTTTTCACTCGTTATGATGTTTTGATGCAATTGGATTGTTACCATACGAAAACACTGAAAAACATGAGTTTACTTGCGGATAATGCAAACCGGGATGTTTCGGAGCCGTTTTGGTGCATTAGTGCTGTTTCGTGCAAAACGCATCAAAATGATGCAGGAAGCGCTCGTTTTCACTCGTTATAATGTTTTGATGTAATTGGATGGTTCCCATAGGAAAACACTCAAAAACATGAGTTTACTTGCGGTCGATGCAAACCGGAATGTTCCGGAGCCGTTTTGGTGCATTAGTGCTGTTTCATACAAAACACACTAAACGGCACGGGAAGCGCTCGTTTTCACTTGTTATGATGTTTTGATGTAATTGGAGGGTTTCGATAGGAAAACACTCAAAAACATGAGTTTACTTGCGGACGATGCAAACCTGGATGTTTCGGAACCGTTTTTGTGCATTATTTCTGTTTCATGCAAAACGTTGCAGGAAACGCTCGTTTTCACTCGTTATGATGTTTTGATGCAATTGGATTGTTACCATACGAAAACATTGAAAAACATGAGTTTTCTTGCGGATAATGCAAACCGGGATGTTTCGGAGCCGTTTTGGTGCATTAGTGCTGTTTCGTGCAAAACGCACCAAAATGGTGCGGGAAGCGCTCGTTTTCACTCGTTATGATGTTTTGATGTAATTGGAGGGTTACCATAGTAAAACACTCAAAAACATGGGTTTACTTGCAGACGATGGAAACCGGGATGGTCCGGAGCCGTTTTTGTGCGTCAGTGAGGTTTCATGCAAAACGATGCAGGAAGCGCTCATTTTCACTCGTTATAATGTTTTCATGTAATTGGATGGTTCCCATAGGAAAACACTCAAAAACATGAGTTTACTTGCGGTCGATGCAAACCGGAATGTTCCGGAGCCGTTTTGGTGCATTAGTGCTGTTTCATGCAAAACACACTAAACGGCACGGGAAGCACTCGTTTTCACATGTTATGATGTTTTGATGTAATTGGAGGGTTCCCATAGGAAAACACTCAAAAATATGAGTTTACTTGCGGACAATGCAAACCGGGATGTTCCGGAGCTGTTTTTGTGCATCAGTGCTGTTTCATGCAAAACGATGCAGGAAGCGCTCGTTTTCACTCGTTATGATGTTTTGATGCAATTGGATTGTTACCATACGAAAACACTGAAAAACATGAGTTTACTTGCGGATAATGCAAACCGGGATGTTTCGGAGCCGTTTTGGTTTATTAGTGCTGTTTCGTGCAAAACGCATCAAAATGGCGCGGGAAGTGCTCGTTTTCACTCGTTATGATGTTTTGATGCAATTGGATTGTTACCGTAGGAAAACACTCAAAAACACGAGTTTACTTGCGGTCGATGCAAACCAGGATGTTCCGGAGCCGTTTTGGTGCATTAGTGCTGTTTCATGCAAAATACGCCAAAACGGCACGGGAAGCGCTCGTTTTCACTTGTTATGATGTTTTGATGCAATTGGAGGGTTTCGATAGGAAAACACTCAAAAACATGAGTTTACTTGCGGACGATGCAAACCTGGATGTTTCGGAACCGTTTTTGTGCATTATTTCTGTTTCATGCAAAACGTTGCAGGAAGCGCTCGTTTTCACTCGTTATGATGTTTTGATGCAATTGGATTGTTACCATACGAAAACATTGAAAAACATGAGTTTACTTGCGGATAATGCAAACCAGGATGTTTCGGAGCCGTTTTGGTGCATTAGTGCTGTTTCGTGCAAAACGCACCAAAATGGCGCGGGAAGCGCTCGTTTTCACTCGTTATGATGTTTTGATGTAATTGGAGGGTTCCCATAGTAAAACACTCAAAAACATGGGTTTACTTGCGGACGATGCAAACCGGGATGGTCCGGAGCCGTTTTTGTGCATCAGTGAGGTTTCATGCAAAACGATGCAGGAAGCGCTCATTTTCACTCGTTATAATGTTTTCATGTAATTGGATGGTTCCCATAGGAAAACACTCAAAAACATGAGTTTACTTGCGGTCGATGCAAACCGGAATGTTCCGGAGCCGTTTTGGTGCATTAGTGCTGTTTCATGCAAAACACACTAAACGGCACGGGAAGCACTCGTTTTCACATGTTATGATGTTTTGATGTAATTGGAGGGTTCCCATAGGAAAACACTCAAAAACATGAGTTTACTTGCGGACAATGCAAACCGGGATGTTCCGGAGCCGTTTTTGTGCATCAGTGCTGTTTCATGCAAAACGATGCAGGAAGCGCTCGTTTTCACTCGTTATGATGTTTTGATGCAATTGGATTGTTACCATACGAAAACACTGAAAAACATGAGTTTACTTGCGGATAATGCAAACCGGGATGTTTCGGAGCCGTTTTGGTTTATTAGTGCTGTTTCGTGCAAAACGCATCAAAATGGCGCGGGAAGTGCTCGTTTTCACTCGTTATGATGTTTTGATGCAATTGGATTGTTACCACAGGAAAACACTCAAAAACACGAGTTTACTTGCGGTCGATGCAAACCAGGATGTTTCGGAGCGGTTTTGGTGCATTAGTGCTGTTTCGTGCAAAACGCACCAAAATGGCGCGGGAAGCGCTCGTTTTCACTCGTTATGATGTTTTGATGTAATTGGAGGGATCCCAGAAGAAAACACTCAAAAACATGAGTTTACTTGCGGACAATGCAAACCGGGATGTTCCGGAGCCGTTTTTGTGCATCAGTGCTGTTTCATGCAAAACGATGCAGGAAGCGCTCGTTTTCACTCGTTACCATGTTTTGATGCAATCGGATTGTTACCATACGAAAACACTGAAAAACATGAGTTTACTTGCGGACAATGCAAACCGGGATGGTCCGGAGCCGTTTTTGTGCATCAGTGAGGTTTCATGCAAAACGATGCAGGAAGCGCTCATTTTCACTCGTTATAATGTTTTCATGTAATTGGATGGTTCCCATAGGAAAACACTCAAAAACATGAGTTTACTTGCGGTCGATGCAAACCGGAATGTTCCGGAGCCGTTTTGGTGCATTAGTGCTGTTTCATGCAAAACACACTAAACGGCACGGGAAGCACTCGTTTTCACATGTTATGATGTTTTGATGTAATTGGAGGGTTCCCATAGGAAAACACTCAAAAACATGAGTTTACTTGCGGACAATGCAAACCGGGATGTTCCGGAGCCGTTTTTGTGCATCAGTGCTGTTTCATGCAAAACAATGCAGGAAGCGCTCGTTTTCACTCGTTATGATGTTTTGATGCAATTGGATTGTTACCATACGAAAACACTGAAAAACATGAGTTTACTTGCGGATAATGCAAACCGGGATGTTTCGGAGCCGTTTTGGTTTATTAGTGCTGTTTCGTGCAAAACGCATCAAAATGGCGCGGGAAGTGCTCGTTTTCACTCGTTATGATGTTTTGATGCAATTGGATTGTTACCACAGGAAAACACTCAAAAACACGTGTTTACTTGCGGTCGATGCAAACCAGGATGTTTCGGAGCGGTTTTGGTGCATTAGTGCTGTTTCGTGCAAAACGCACCAAAATGGCGCGGGAAGCGCTCGTTTTCACTCGTTATGATGTTTTGATGTAATTGGAGGGTTCCCATAGTAAAACACTCAAAAACAAGGGTTTACTTGCAGACGATGCAAACCGGGATGGTCCGGAGCCGTTTTTGTGCATCAGTGAGGTTTCATGCAAAACGATGCAGGAAGCGCTCATTTTCACTCGTTATAATGTTTTCATGTAATTGGATGGTTCCCATAGGAAAACACTCAAAAACATGAGTTTACTTGCGGTCGATGCAAACCGGAATGTTCCGGAGCCGTTTTGGTGCATTAGTGCTGTTTCATGCAAAACACACTAAACGGCACGGGAAGCACTCGTTTTCACATGTTATGATGTTTTGATGTAATTGGAGGGTTCCCATAGGAAAACACTCAAAAACATGAGTTTACTTGCGGACAATGCAAACCGGGATGTTCCGGAGCCGTTTTTGTGCATCAGTGCTGTTTCATGCAAAACGATGCAGGAAGCGCTCGTTTTCACTCGTTATGATGTTTTGATGCAATTGGATTGTTACCATACGAAAACACTGAAAAACATGAGTTTACTTGCGGATAATGCAAACCGGGATGTTTCGGAGCCGTTTTGGTTTATTAGTGCTGTTTCGTGCAAAACGCATCAAAATGGCGCGGGAAGTGCTCGTTTTCACTCGTTATGATGTTTGGATGCAATTGGATTGTTACCACAGGAAAACACTCAAAAACACGAGTTTACTTGCGGTCGATGCAAACCAGGATGTTTCGGAGCGGTTTTGGTGCATTAGTGCTGTTTCGTGCAAAACGCACCAAAATGGTGCGGGAAGCGCTCGTTTTCACTCGTTATGATGTTTTGATGTAATTGGAGGGATCCCAGAAGAAAACACTCAAAAACATGAGTTTACTTGCGGACAATGCAAACCGGGATGTTCCGGAGCCGTTTTTGTGCATCAGTGCTGTTTCATGCAAAACGATGCAGGAAGCGCTCGTTTTCACTCGTTACCATGTTTTGATGCAATTGGATTGTTACCATACGAAAACACTGAAAAACATGAGTTTACTTGCGGACAATGCAAACCGGGATGTTCCGGAGCCGTTTTTGTGCATCAGTGTTGTTTCATGCAAAACGATGCAGGAAGCGCTCGTGTTCACTCATTATGATGTTTTGATGCAATTGCAGGGTTCCGATAGGAAAACACTCAAAAATATGAGTTTACTTGCGGATGATGCAAACCGGGATGTTTTGGAGCCATTTTTGTGCATTATTTCTGTTTCATGCAAAACGATGCAGGAAGCGCTCGTTTTCAATCGTTATGATGTTTTGATGTACTTGGACTGTTCCTATAGGAAAACACAGAAAAACATGAGTTTACTTGCGAACAATGCAAACCGGGATGTTTCCGAGCCGTTCTGGTGCATTAGTGCTGTTTCGTGCAAAACGCACCAAAATGGCGCGGGAAGCGCTCGTTTTCACTCGTTATGATGTTTTGATGTAATTGGAGGGTTCCCATAGTAAAACACTCAAAAACATGGGTTTACTTGCAGACGATGCAAACCGGGATGGTCCGGAGCCGTTTTTGTGCATCAGTGAGGTTTCATGCAAAAGGATGCAGGAAGCGCTCATTTTCACTCGTTATAATGTTTTCATGTAATTGGATGGTTCCCATAGGAAAACACTCAAAAACATGAGTTTACTTGCGGTCGATGCAAACCGGAATGTTCCGGAGCCGTTTTGGTGCATTAGTGCTGTTTCATGCAAAACACACTAAACGGCACGGGAAGCACTCGTTTTCACATGTTATGATGTTTTGATGTAATTGGAGGGTTCCCATAGGAAAACACTCAAAAACATGAGTTTACTTGCGGACAATGCAAACCGGGATGTTCCGGAGCCGTTTTTGTGCATCAGTTCTGTTTCATGCAAAACGATGCAGGAAGCGCTCGTTTTCACTCGTTATGATGTTTTGATGCAATTGGATTGTTACCATACGAAAACACTGAAAAACATGAGTTTACTTGCGGATAATGCAAACCGGGATGTTTCGGAGCCGTTTTGGTGCATTAGTGCTGTTTCGTGCAAAACGCACCAAAATGGCGCGGGAAGCGCTCGTTTTCACTCGTTATGATGTTTTGATGTAATTGCATTGTTACCATAGTAAAACACTCAAAAACATGGGTTTACTTGCAGACGATGCAAACCGGGATGGTCCGGAGCCGTTTTTGTGCATCAGTGAGGTTTCATGCAAAACGATGCAGGAAGCGCTCATTTTCACTCGTTATAATGTTTTCATGTAATTGGATGGTTCCCATAGGAAAACACTCAAAAACATGAGTTTACTTGCGGTCGATGCAAACCGGAATGTTCCGGAGCCGTTTTGGTGCATTAGTGCTGTTTCATGCAAAACACACTAAACGGCACGGGAAGCACTCGTTTTCACATGTTATGATGTTTTGATGTAATTGGAGGGTTCCCATAGGAAAACACTCAAAAACATGAGTTTACTTGCGGACAATGCAAACCGGGATGTTCCGGAGCCGTTTTTGTGCATCAGTGCTGTTTCATGCAAAACAATGCAGGAAGCGCTCGTTTTCACTCGTTATGATGTTTTGATGCAATTGGATTGTTACCATACGAAAACACTGAAAAACATGAGTTTACTTGCGGATAATGCAAACCGGGATGTTTCGGAGCCGTTTTGGTGCATTAGTGCTGTTTCGTGCAAAACGCATCAAAATGATGCAGGAAGCGCTCGTTTTCACTCGTTATAATGTTTTGATGTAATTGGATGGTTCCCATAGGAAAACACTCAAAAACATGAGTTTACTTGCGGTCGATGCAAACCGGAATGTTTCGGAGCGTTTTGGTGCATTAGTGCTGTTTCGTGCAAAACGCACCAAACTGGCAGCGGGAAGCGCTCGTTTTCACTCGTTATGATGTTTTGATGTAATTGGATGTATCCATAAGAAAACACTAAAAACATGAGTTTACTTGCGGACAATGCAAACCGGGATGTTCGGAGCCGTTTTGGTGCATTAGTGCTGTTCGTGCAAACGCACCAAAATGGCTGCGGAAGCGCTCGTTTTCACTCGTTACGATGTTTTGATGTAATTGGAGGGTTACCATAGTAAAACACTCAAAACATGGGTTTACTTGCAGACGATGCAAACCGGGATGGTCCGGAGCCGTTTTTGTGCATCAGTGAGGTTTCATGCAAAACGATGCAGGAAGCGCTCATTTTCACTCGTTATAATGTTTTCATGTAATTGGATGGTTCCCATAGGAAAACACTCAAAAACATGAGTTTACTTGCGGTCGATGCAAACCGGAATGTTCCGGAGCCGTTTTGGTGCATTAGTGCTGTTTCATGCAAAACACACTAAACGGCACGGGAAGCACTCGTTTTCACATGTTATGATGTTTTGATGTAATTGGAGGGTTCCCATAGGAAAACACTCAAAAACATGAGTTTACTTGCGGACAATGCAAACCGGGATGTTCCGGAGCCGTTTTTGTGCATCAGTGCTGTTTCATGCAAAACAATGCAGGAAGCGCTCGTTTTCACTCGTTATGATGTTTTGATGCAATTGGATTGTTACCATACGAAAACACTGAAAAACATGAGTTTACTTGCGGATAATGCAAACCGGGATGTTTCGGAGCCGTTTTGGTTTATTAGTGCTGTTTCGTGCAAAACGCATCAAAATGGCGCGGGAAGTGCTCGTTTTCACTCGTTATGATGTTTTGATGCAATTGGATTGTTACCACAGGAAAACACTCAAAAACACGAGTTTACTTGCGGTCGATGCAAACCAGGATGTTTCGGAGCGGTTTTGGTGCATTAGTGCTGTTTCGTGCAAAACGCACCAAAATGGTGCGGGAAGCGCTCGTTTTCACTCGTTATGATGTTTTGATGTAATTGGAGGGATCCCAGAAGAAAACACTCAAAAACATGAGTTTACTTGCGGACAATGCAAACCGGGATGTTCCGGAGCCGTTTTTGTGCATCAGTGCTGTTTCATGCAAAACGATGCAGGAAGCGCTCGTTTTCACTCGTTACCATGTTTTGATGCAATTGGATTGTTACCATACGAAAACACTGAAAAACATGAGTTTACTTGCGGACAATGCAAACCGGGATGTTCCGGAGCCGTTTTTGTGCATCAGTGTTGTTTCATGCAAAACGATGCAGGAAGCGCTCGTGTTCACTCATTATGATGTTTTGATGCAATTGCAGGGTTCCGATAGGAAAACACTCAAAAATATGAGTTTACTTGCGGATGATGCAAACCGGGATGTTTTGGAGCCATTTTTGTGCATTATTTCTGTTTCATGCAAAACGATGCAGGAAGCGCTCGTTTTCAATCGTTATGATGTTTTGATGTACTTGGACTGTTCCTATAGGAAAACACAGAAAAACATGAGTTTACTTGCGAACAATGCAAACCGGGATGTTTCCGAGCCGTTCTGGTGCATTAGTGCTGTTTCGTGCAAAACGCACCAAAATGGCGCGGGAAGCGCTCGTTTTCACTCGTTATGATGTTTTGATGTAATTGGAGGGTTCCCATAGTAAAACACTCAAAAACATGGGTTTACTTGCAGACGATGCAAACCGGGATGGTCCGGAGCCGTTTTTGTGCATCAGTGAGGTTTCATGCAAAAGGATGCAGGAAGCGCTCATTTTCACTCGTTATAATGTTTTCATGTAATTGGATGGTTCCCATAGGAAAACACTCAAAAACATAAGTTTACTTGCGGTCGATGCAAACCGGAATGTTCCGGAGCCGTTTTGGTGCATTAGTGCTGTTTCATGCAAAACACACTAAACGGCACGGGAAGCACTCGTTTTCACATGTTATGATGTTTTGATGTAATTGGAGGGTTCCCATAGGAAAACACTCAAAAACATGAGTTTACTTGCGGACAATGCAAACCTGGATGTTTCGGAACCGTTTTTGTGCATTATTTCTGTTTCATGCAAAACGTTGCAGGAAGCGCTCGTTTTCACTCGTTATGATGTTTTGATGCAATTGGATTGTTACCATACGAAAACACTGAAAAACATGAGTTTTACTTGCGGATAATGCAAACCGGGATGTTTCGGAGCCGTTTTGGTGCATTAGTGCTGTTTCGTGCAAAACGCACCAAAATGGTGCGGGAAGCGCTCGTTTTCACTCGTTATGATGTTTTGATGTAATTGGAGGGTTACCATAGTAAAACACTCAAAAACATGGGTTTACTTGCAGACGATGCAAACCGGGATGGTCCGGAGCCGTTTTTGTGCATCAGTGAGGTTTCATGCAAAACGATGCAGGAAGCGCTCATTTTCACTCGTTATAATGTTTTCATGTAATTGGATGGTTCCCATAGGAAAACACTCAAAAACATGAGTTTACTTGCGGTCGATGCAAACCGGAATGTTCCGGAGCCGTTTTGGTGCATTAGTGCTGTTTCATGCAAAACACACTAAACGGCACGGGAAGCACTCGTTTTCACATGTTATGATGTTTTGATGTAATTGGAGGGTTCCCATAGGAAAACACTCAAAAACATGAGTTTACTTGCGGACAATGCAAACCGGGATGTTCCGGAGCCGTTTTTGTGCATCAGTGCTGTTTCATGCAAAACAATGCAGGAAGCGCTCGTTTTCACTCGTTATGATGTTTTGATGCAATTGGATTGTTACCATACGAAAACACTGAAAAACATGAGTTTACTTGCGGATAATGCAAACCGGGATGTTTCGGAGCCGTTTTGGTTTATTAGTGCTGTTTCGTGCAAAACGCATCAAAATGGCGCGGGAAGTGCTCGTTTTCACTCGTTATGATGTTTTGATGCAATTGGATTGTTACCACAGGAAAACACTCAAAAACACGAGTTTACTTGCGGTCGATGCAAACCAGGATGTTTCGGAGCGGTTTTGGTGCATTAGTGCTGTTTCGTGCAAAACGCACCAAAATGGCGCGGGAAGCGCTCGTTTTCACTCGTTATGATGTTTTGATGTAATTGGAGGGATCCCAGAAGAAAACACTCAAAAACATGAGTTTACTTGCGGACAATGCAAACCGGGATGTTCCGGAGCCGTTTTTGTGCATCAGTGCTGTTTCATGCAAAACGATGCAGGAAGCGCTCGTTTTCACTCGTTACCATGTTTTGATGCAATCGGATTGTTACCATACGAAAACACTGAAAACATGAGTTTACTTGCGGACAATGCAAACCGGGATGGTCCGGAGCCGTTTTTGTGCATCAGTGAGGTTTCATGCAAAACGATGCAGGAAGCGCTCATTTTCACTCGTTATAATGTTTTCATGTAATTGGATGGTTCCCATAGGAAAACACTCAAAAACATGAGTTTACTTGCGGTCGATGCAAACCGGAATGTTCCGGAGCCGTTTTGGTGCATTAGTGCTGTTTCATGCAAAACACACTAAACGGCACGGGAAGCACTCGTTTTCACATGTTATGATGTTTTGATGTAATTGGAGGGTTCCCATAGGAAAACACTCAAAAACATGAGTTTACTTGCGGACAATGCAAACCGGGATGTTCCGGAGCCGTTTTTGTGCATCAGTGCTGTTTCATGCAAAACAATGCAGGAAGCGCTCGTTTTCACTCGTTATGATGTTTTGATGCAATTGGATTGTTACCATACGAAAACACTGAAAAACATGAGTTTACTTGCGGATAATGCAAACCGGGATGTTTCGGAGCCGTTTTGGTTTATTAGTGCTGTTTCGTGCAAAACGCATCAAAATGGCGCGGGAAGTGCTCGTTTTCACTCGTTATGATGTTTTGATGCAATTGGATTGTTACCACAGGAAAACACTCAAAAACACGTGTTTACTTGCGGTCGATGCAAACCAGGATGTTTCGGAGCGGTTTTGGTGCATTAGTGCTGTTTCGTGCAAAACGCACCAAAATGGCGCGGGAAGCGCTCGTTTTCACTCGTTATGATGTTTTGATGTAATTGGAGGGTTCCCATAGTAAAACACTCAAAAACAAGGGTTTACTTGCAGACGATGCAAACCGGGATGGTCCGGAGCCGTTTTTGTGCATCAGTGAGGTTTCATGCAAAACGATGCAGGAAGCGCTCATTTTCACTCGTTATAATGTTTTCATGTAATTGGATGGTTCCCATAGGAAAACACTCAAAAACATGAGTTTACTTGCGGTCGATGCAAACCGGAATGTTCCGGAGCCGTTTTGGTGCATTAGTGCTGTTTCATGCAAAACACACTAAACGGCACGGGAAGCACTCGTTTTCACATGTTATGATGTTTTGATGTAATTGGAGGGTTCCCATAGGAAAACACTCAAAAACATGAGTTTACTTGCGGACAATGCAAACCGGGATGTTCCGGAGCCGTTTTTGTGCATCAGTGCTGTTTCATGCAAAACGATGCAGGAAGCGCTCGTTTTCACTCGTTATGATGTTTTGATGCAATTGGATTGTTACCATACGAAAACACTGAAAAACATGAGTTTACTTGCGGATAATGCAAACCGGGATGTTTCGGAGCCGTTTTGGTTTATTAGTGCTGTTTCGTGCAAAACGCATCAAAATGGCGCGGGAAGTGCTCGTTTTCACTCGTTATGATGTTTGGATGCAATTGGATTGTTACCACAGGAAAACACTCAAAAACACGAGTTTACTTGCGGTCGATGCAAACCAGGATGTTTCGGAGCGGTTTTGGTGCATTAGTGCTGTTTCGTGCAAAACGCACCAAAATGGTGCGGGAAGCGCTCGTTTTCACTCGTTATGATGTTTTGATGTAATTGGAGGGATCCCAGAAGAAAACACTCAAAAACATGAGTTTACTTGCGGACAATGCAAACCGGGATGTTCCGGAGCCGTTTTTGTGCATCAGTGCTGTTTCATGCAAAACGATGCAGGAAGCGCTCGTTTTCACTCGTTACCATGTTTTGATGCAATTGGATTGTTACCATACGAAAACACTGAAAAACATGAGTTTACTTGCGGACAATGCAAACCGGGATGTTCCGGAGCCGTTTTTGTGCATCAGTGTTGTTTCATGCAAAACGATGCAGGAAGCGCTCGTGTTCACTCATTATGATGTTTTGATGCAATTGCAGGGTTCCGATAGGAAAACACTCAAAAATATGAGTTTACTTGCGGATGATGCAAACCGGGATGTTTTGGAGCCATTTTTGTGCATTATTTCTGTTTCATGCAAAACGATGCAGGAAGCGCTCGTTTTCAATCGTTATGATGTTTTGATGTACTTGGACTGTTCCTATAGGAAAACACAGAAAAACATGAGTTTACTTGCGAACAATGCAAACCGGGATGTTTCCGAGCCGTTCTGGTGCATTAGTGCTGTTTCGTGCAAAACGCACCAAAATGGCGCGGGAAGCGCTCGTTTTCACTCGTTATGATGTTTTGATGTAATTGGAGGGTTCCCATAGTAAAACACTCAAAAACATGGGTTTACTTGCAGACGATGCAAACCGGGATGGTCCGGAGCCGTTTTTGTGCATCAGTGAGGTTTCATGCAAAAGGATGCAGGAAGCGCTCATTTTCACTCGTTATAATGTTTTCATGTAATTGGATGGTTCCCATAGGAAAACACTCAAAAACATGAGTTTACTTGCGGTCGATGCAAACCGGAATGTTCCGGAGCCGTTTTGGTGCATTAGTGCTGTTTCATGCAAAACACACTAAACGGCACGGGAAGCACTCGTTTTCACATGTTATGATGTTTTGATGTAATTGGAGGGTTCCCATAGGAAAACACTCAAAACATGAGTTTACTTGCGGACAATGCAAACCTGGATGTTTCGGAACCGTTTTTGTGCATTAGTGCTGTTTCATGCAAAACGATTGCAGGAAGCGCTCGTTTTCACTCGTTATGATGTTTTGATGCAATTGGATTGTTACCATACGAAAACACTGAAAAACATGAGTTTACTTGCGGATAATGCAAACCGGGATGTTTCGGAGCCGTTTTGGTGCATTAGTGCTGTTTCGTGCAAAACGCACCAAAATGGCGCGGGAAGCGCTCGTTTTCACTCGTTATGATGTTTTGATGTAATTGGCATTGTTACCATAGTAAAACACTCAAAAACATGGGTTTACTTGCAGACGATGCAAACCGGGATGGTCCGGAGCCGTTTTTGTGCATCAGTGAGGTTTCATGCAAAACGATGCAGGAAGCGCTCATTTTCACTCGTTATAATGTTTTCATGTAATTGGATGGTTCCCATAGGAAAACACTCAAAAACATGAGTTTACTTGCGGTCGATGCAAACCGGAATGTTCCGGAGCCGTTTTGGTGCATTAGTGCTGTTTCATGCAAAACACACTAAACGGCACGGGAAGCACTCGTTTTCACATGTTATGATGTTTTGATGTAATTGGAGGGTTCCCATAGGAAAACACTCAAAAACATGAGTTTACTTGCGGACAATGCAAACCGGGATGTTCCGGAGCCGTTTTTGTGCATCAGTGCTGTTTCATGCAAAACAATGCAGGAAGCGCTCGTTTTCACTCGTTATGATGTTTTGATGCAATTGGATTGTTACCATACGAAAACACTGAAAAACATGAGTTTACTTGCGGATAATGCAAACCGGGATGTTTCGGAGCCGTTTTGGTGCATTAGTGCTGTTTCGTGCAAAACGCATCAAAATGATGCAGGAAGCGCTCGTTTTCACTCGTTATAATGTTTTGATGTAATTGGATGGTTCCCATAGGAAAACACTCAAAAACATGAGTTTACTTGCGGTCGATGCAAACCGGAATGTTCGGAGCGGTTTTGGTGCATTAGTGCTGTTTCGTGCAAAACGCACCAAAATGGCGCGGGAAGCGCTCGTTTTCACTCGTTATGATGTTTTGATGTAATTGGAGGGATCCCAGAAGAAAACACTCAAAAACATGAGTTTACTTGCGGACAATGCAAACCGGGATGTTCCGGAGCCGTTTTTGTGCATCAGTGCTGTTTCATGCAAAACGATGCAGGAAGCGCTCGTTTTCACTCGTTACCATGTTTTGATGCAATCGGATTGTTACCATACGAAAACACTGAAAAACATGAGTTTACTTGCGGACAATGCAAACCGGGATGGTCCGGAGCCGTTTTTGTGCATCAGTGAGGTTTCATGCAAAACGATGCAGGAAGCGCTCATTTTCACTCGTTATAATGTTTTCATGTAATTGGATGGTTCCCATAGGAAAACACTCAAAAACATGAGTTTACTTGCGGTCGATGCAAACCGGAATGTTCCGGAGCCGTTTTGGTGCATTAGTGCTGTTTCATGCAAAACACACTAAACGGCACGGGAAGCACTCGTTTTCACATGTTATGATGTTTTGATGTAATTGGAGGGTTCCCATAGGAAAACACTCAAAAACATGAGTTTACTTGCGGACAATGCAAACCGGGATGTTCCGGAGCCGTTTTGTGCATCAGTGCTGTTTCATGCAAAACAATGCAGGAAGCGCTCGTTTTCACTCGTTATGATGTTTTGATGCAATTGGATTGTTACCATACGAAACACTGAAAAACATGAGTTTACTTGCGGATAATGCAAACCGGGATGTTTCGGAGCCGTTTTGGTTTATTAGTGCTGTTTCGTGCAAAACGCATCAAAATGGCGCGGGAAGTGCTCGTTTTCACTCGTTATGATGTTTTTGATGCAATTGGATTGTTTACCACAGGAAAACACTCAAAAACACGTGTTTACTTGCGGTCGATGCAAACCAGGATGTTTCGGAGCGGTTTTGGTGCATTAGTGCTGTTTCGTGCAAAACGCACCAAAATGGCGCGGGAAGCGCTCGTTTCACTCGTTATGATGTTTTGATGTAATTGGAGGGTTCCCATAGTAAAACACTCAAAAACAAGGGTTTACTTGCAGACGATGCAAACTATGATGTTTCGAGCCGGTTTTTGTGCATTAGTGATGTTTCGTGCAAAACGCACCAAAATGGTGCGGGAAGCGCTCGTTTTCACTCGTTATGATGTTTTGATGTAATTGGAGGGATCCCAGAAGAAAACACTCAAAACATGAGTTACTTGGGACAATGCAAACCGGGATGTTCCGGAGAGCCGTTTTTGTGCATCAGTGCTGTTTCATGCAAAAC